>CATIWR010181992.1:0-23743 GCA_949677035.1 Omphalea diandra | reverse complement strand
TTTTTTCCCCTCAATTCTGACCCTGATTAGCATATATAAACTTATTATAATAATATAAAATCATGGTGTTTCATTTCCATTGGTTGGAAGGTCACTTTTCCTCTTTTAGTCCCTCTTCTTCACTCCTTAAGCACTTCCATCCATCTCCTAATTCCTAGATGCTTCTCATACTTTTAGTTAAGCTCTAAAACACCATTATTTATGATGCTATAATAAGCACACAACAGGAAATAATTTGTCATATAACTATGCTAATACTACATATATGTTGAAGCATCCCAAATGCAATGGTGCAATTGTCCTTGTCGTGTTTCTACAATTCACATGTCTAAATGATTATTTATCATGTGTATATGTTCATATGAGATTTCATATCATTTGTGCAATGAATATATTCTTGTGATAATGCCAATGAATAGGGATAGTGATGTTACAGTAAAACACATACTTAAATACCTTATCGGTACTCCTAACTTAGGACTTTAGTATTTTAAGAGTTCTTCATTTGAGTTCAATACATTTTCAAATGTTAATTTTGCTAAGTGTACCTTAGATAGAAAAAGCACTTCAAGCACATGTCAATTACTTGGTCAATGTTTAGTGTCTTAGAGTAGTAAAAAGCAAAATTCAGTTGCTTTGTCAACTGCTAAAGTAGAGTATGTGGGAACAAGTCTTTATTGTGCTCAAATCCTATGGATAAAACAATAACTCCTTGATTACAAGATTATGATAAATTAAGTAGCCATCAAGTGTGACAACACTAGTGCCATCAATTTGTCTAGGAATCCTATTTAGCATTCTTGGAGTAAGCATATAGATAGAAGACATCACTTTCTTATGGATCATGCTAATAAAGTGATATTATATAAGAATTTATTGATACTAACCATCAATTTGTAGATATTTCACTAAACCTCTTTGTGATGAAATGATGCAATTCATCAAATAAGAACTTAGAATGATTAATGGAAGTACATTGAGTTAACTTCAACAAGTTCTTCTCTTTTACCTTTATTGACTAACGTATATTGATTGGTTAATGATTGGTATGGTTGATGATTGGTATATTGCTTGAAATGATTACCATTAAAGTCTTTAGACTCTATAAGCTAAAGAATTGAATTATGCATTATCTTGATCAAATGTCCTTAAATTAATTGAATTTATAACTATATCATTGAGTTCGATTAATAATTTACATTAGCTAAGTGTTTAAAATGATTGCACATTTGAAATATATGTTTTAAACTTAATTTCATTTTAAAAAACATAGCTAATGGTTGTTGCATGTTTCCCATTGACCTTTGCATTATTGGTGATTTCTGCATTTTAGTTTATGTATGTTTCTATGATTATTGTACTTTCAAACGACCATTGTTCTTCACCTAATAGGCATTGTGAGCAACCACCATCGTTGGATGAAGAACACTTAGTCAAACTAACAGTCATGTCCAATAGTCATTGTTCTATTTGCAACAACTATTGAACACTCCCAATGGTCATTTTTTAAATTCAAAAGGAGCTCGCTAAACATCTATAGAAGCCTCTCAAACCCTAAAGTTGGTTTATGTTATGCTTTTCACTCTCTCTCTCTCTCTCTCTCTCTCTCTCTCTTTTACTCTCTCTATTTACTGCTGTTTATTTCTCTTACATTCTTACTTACATCTTCCTCAAACATTTTAACTAAATGGCACGTAAACTATGTCAACCAAGAGGTATAAGTAACCAATAAAGAAAAACCCTCAACTTTCCTCCTCTAGTTTAAAGATAGAGGAAATTTTAGCCTCAATGCTTGTACAACAGAATAAAAGGACATATGAACCCTCTTTTACACCATAAACCTTAAAGAAATCTAAGTCTAGTTTAAAATCGAAGGGAAAAGGGAAGGAAACATAAACAGAGCAAACCCCTTTTAATGTTCAAAATTTCTATCTTAAAATAGAGATGGAAAAGTAATTGGCCCTCAAACTTCTTAAAAGACATATTTGGGAGAGGTAAATTCTTCAAATGGTGTGACCTACAAAGGTACAAATTAGTAGAGCAATTAGGGAAATTAATTGAAGGGATAGGGTGGGAACTCTTTTGTCACAAGAAAGAGTCTTCCTATCTGGAGCTCATCTTTGAATTTCTCACCAAATTAGAATTTCTAGGAAGTGATTGCCATGCATTTGCACAAAAAGCTAAGATTAATTTCAAACTTTTTAGCAAACATACACTATAAGGGAATGAATTAGCAAAATGCTTTAATGCCACCACTACTGAACAACAAAGCCTTTTCCCACCTTTAAAGTTGTTGTAAATCAATTTTTAAAGTCAATAACTGATGGGAAAAGTAATCACAATAATAATTACAATAAGGAATTAAAGATAAAAAGCCAACCCTGATAATAGCTCATCGATACATTACTTGGAACATCAATGGGAGAGCTTAATCCAATGGCAACTGCACCATCACCAATTTATTCTATCTTTGGTGTATGAAGAATAAACAAAGAATCAAGAAGCCTTGTTCTTGATACAAAGGATAAATGGTCAAGTAGATAAAGGGAGTGAATTTGTGATAGGGCATTACATGCCTAGGATTGGCATATGTGTAATGGCTATACCCCTCAACAAAAAAGAAAAAAAAAAAAAAAACCTAAGGAAAAAACATTGTGTCATAAAAACTACCATACAATGAATCCTTTTACAAAAAGATGTTGTGAAGCATGGGGATCCTTTAAAGGCTAAACTTTAGCTTAATAAAGAGAATTATAGAAGAATGAGAGATCCCTCAACAAGAACAAGAAGATGAAGATGCTGAGGAAGCTACTAGAAAAGAGATTATTATTGTTAAAGGGATTAGAACTGGTGATTTTGCTCTTGTTACACCTCTCTTTGACTTTGAAAAGAAGATTCATGATCAATTGGCTACCATTTTTATTGTAGTTCAATGAGTTGAGTCCTCTCCTATCTCTCTTCATTAAAAGGTGTAAAAACTCTAAAGAGACATGAAGGATGTCAACCAGACCTTAGATTGGATAGTGGAAGGTCTAAATCTGCAACCTATAACTCTAGCCACTCTAATAGAGTCAGATACAACAGCTGAGCTGAAGGATAAACCTTAGAAAAAAACCTAGGGCATTGCCTTCAATCATCCATTCCATCTCATATTGCATATTTTGTCTTTGTTTTATCTTTGTCTTATCTTTATCTTTGTTTTCTCAAAATAATTGATGTAAGGGACAATATGTTTAATCTTATAAATATTTTCTCTCTTTACTTATATTGTCATTTGAGTTTACATTTCTTTTGTTATTACTATACTCGTGTGCATCTTTTTAATAATGACAATGGGGGAGAAAAAAAGAAAAGCACGATTAAGAGTAACTAAGTTGGGGGAAAAAGTATGAAAAAGCAAGTCAAGGTAAAGGAGAATGTATATTTACCTGAAAAAGATAAGGAAAATGTATGTATTGCATGTAACTTGCTTTGACAAATGCATAAATTTTAAAATAAAGGGGGAGTAACGTGATCAATTATAACTTATGCACTTGAATTTGAATCACGTTGTTTGATGGTGTGTTAAACTTATTTTGGCTTGCTTTGAATTTGAATCACATGATCTATTATAAGTATGCACTTAAATGTTAAACCTAGCTTGGGTGTTTAGTGAACCAAGCTTGTTTTGATTATTACAAACATATTTAAAAGCTAACTCTTATCCAAGTTAGTGTGTAAAATATTATAGGTACATTAATCTTTTGATCACAAGCTTTTGGAAAAAGAGTTTTGGCAAAAACACTAAGTATTCAAAGCCAATGGGTGTTGCTACATTTCAATAGGTGTTGATACATCATCAATGGGAATTAAAGATTCTCAACAGCCATTGGGGCATCACCCAAGTATGAGTAAAAGTCTTTGGATCCCTTAACCAACAACTCTCTCAAAAGTCAATAGGCATTGGATGTATCAAACAATTGGGCCTTGGATGTTGATCGACAATAATGGGCATTGTAATCGCAATGGGTGTGGCTCATTGATATTTGAGCAGGCATTACATTTCACAATAGGCATTCGATCAAGTGACTTGATGTGAACAAAACTCTCAAAGGCTTTATATAAGCATTAGATTTTTACCAATGGGTGTTAAAAAAGCTCGCAGGCAAAGCTAAAGGTTCATGACCCTCCAATAGGGCACCTTTATATTTGTAACGAGCATTGAGATCTTTTTCAATGGGCATTGGAAGTTTACCAACCGTCATTGAAGCACTGTAAAAATTCTTAAAAAAAAAAGCATCAAGTTCACTTCCTCCTGGAAACTTATAATGGGCACTGTCCATGTCTCAATAGGCATTGAGAAGCTTCAATAGTCATTGAAGGAGTTGGTGACTAAAAAAACGAGAAACTCAAAACATGAGCGTCTATACAAATCTCTCTTTAATAGCTAGTTCCAATGGGCATTTGAATGAGATCAGTGACTTTTGAAGTTGTATTCCCACCTAACAATATGCATGTAGACTCTACAACATGCGTTAAGTGACTACTTTATGATACATAGTAACAATCTTATTTATAATGACCAGTTTCATGTCTTTACTTATAAAATGACCCTCCCATAATAGACATGAGTAGAGAAAAATGTTCAAAAGTAAGTATTTTTTGTTGTGAAAGCAATCTTTGAATAAAAGGGGGTAAAGCAAGTTTGATCTAGCTTTGAGGGAAGATCATTGTCAAAAGCTTGAAAAAGTTATCTTCAAAATAAAGTTGAAGAACATGCTTTAAGACTTCTCTAAAAAAACTCTCTACTAAATTAAGCATACCTTGTAAGTGTATTCTATATTATTTATTACTTGAGTGAAAGTGTTTTTTCTAATCTTTTAAGTTGTAAATTCTTTTGAGAAGGCTTTTGATTAAGAGATCTTAAAAGATCTAAAATCATTATTTGTGAAAGGTATAAGGTAGTACCTGCAAACTACTTTGGGAAATAGTTTTAGTAGCAGCCAAAAGTTTACTTTTAATGCTCTGGTATTGCATAAAAACTACTATTATAAAGGTGGTTGATAACACCTGTAAGCTATCTGATATTGAAAGTCTTTAATGGAAAAACTAGAGGAGATGACATACAAAATTGTGTCAAACGTTTATAAACTAGTTGTTTCGATTCTTCTTTATTTTTGCACATATTTGTAATTATTTTTACTTGATATTGCCCTACTTCTAGGGCACAAAAGGATAATATTAACATTTTAACTAAGTTATTAATTAGTCTGATTAAATGGTCCTAGTATTCCTCTGGTGCAAACAAATCAAACAAACGAAGTCAACTCAAAGGTATAGGAGTCATGCATCATGACAAAAGGGGGCTATGCATATTTATACATCCTCATTATGCATAATCATCTCAAAGGGAATAATGCATGTGTCATTTCATAAGGATTAACATGCATACCCATACATCCACATTAAATGATTATCCATAATTTCATAAGATGAACGTCAAGACCAAATTTATAGTATAGATCAAGCAAAACACCTACACCACAAAAATACCTCAAGTTAGTAAATAAAAGAAACATAAGATAAGTAAAATGAACAAAAACCAAAACAAATAAGTATAATCCACATTACCATATCTCCCATGCAGAGGTACCTAGGCATGTTTCTAAGTCCATAATGAACACACCCTAACATCACATGAAAAGTGATTTAATCATCAAAACATAAACACACAAATCATGTAAGGCAAAGAATCATAAACATGTGACTCAAAGCACTTAGTAGATTTGAGTGGCCTAAGGCAAAATCATTATAAAAAAGATATTAGAATTAATGAATCCTCTCCCATTGTAGCTCACAAAGAGCATCGCATCTTGGTGCACTATTAACCATTACAAAGGTTAGAATGCCCATCAATAAGAATTGAGACTATAAGCCAAAGCACTTCTAAGCAACATAAGTAAAAGGTGAACTAATCTTATATGGCTCTCAAGGTCCTAAAAGTGAGAAACCCTTTACTTGGTCTATCAAATCTGGTCTAAACAAATATTCAAGATTTCAATCAATTGAAATGTTGGATAACATAGACTATTAACATAAAATGTACAATAAAACCATTTAAAACTTGTTCAAAATTCCAAATTGAAATGAATAAAGGTCCTAGGCAATTAGGTCTCATCCCATCTTGCTAATGGAGTTAAGAAACATCATGAAAAACAACTTTGAAATATAAGAATATGTGCGAAAAAAAGGTGTCACAAAATTATTTCTGAGAGGCTAGGTTGTATAACCCATTATGAGTGATGTACAACCAATAAATTTTGGGCTATATAGCCCCTAATTTGTAGGTTTTCAAAAATAAAGAAAAATAAAAAGAAAAAGGAGAGAAAGGGAAATAGGGGGAGTCTCTGAATGCCTTTGTATGTTCATTATCCTCAAAGGCTCACTAGATGATTTATATAATGTAAAATGCTTAGGGAATACGCAATAGTGTAAAGATTATGCCTTTTTCTACCTTAGGAATTGATGTAATAACCTATGGTTTTAGAGGTCCTATGTTAGAGGATTTTTATAGAGAGATTTATAGCTAAGTTTAGGCTATACATCCCACTTTCAGGGTTATACAGACCAAGGGTGTAACGGGGGGCCAGTTCCAAAAGGTTCCCCTGCTAGGGTTTAAGGAAGGGTTGTATAACCATGCTAAGTGGGTTGTACAACCCATTAATCTAGGCTAGCAATTTAGGCTTTGCTTGGGCTTTTGTTTTTGGCTTTTTCAAGGTGTCCTAAGGCCTCATTCCTCTTTATTTGATATATTCCTTTTGCATTTTGGGGAATATGTTCAATGATTTTCATCATCGGGCTTTGCATCCTGAGTCCCATAATCTGATGCTTACAATACGATAGCCATCACCTAAGCTTATAGAAGCCATTTACTATGATAAGCTTTTGAACTATTAAACGTATGTAGAAGTCGTAGCACCTTAGAAAAGGACACCCCTCTTGTTTGCATTATTTTTAAAGGAAGGTTAAAATCCCCCAAGCTTATGTCTAAGTCTTTTCTTATGTAAATATGCAATTTATTTCCCTTCCCCATCAATTTAAATTCCTATATGTAAATGTTTGTGTATTCCCTATTCCTCTTTGTTTAAATATTGCCTTTTTATGTAAATAACTCATCCATTGCTATGTAAATACTCATGTATATTCATTCCTCACTCTATAAAAGAGATTTCCTTCTATTTTACATTATTGTTATCTATGTAAATAGTTTTCTATGTAAATTTCAATTTTATTTTATATTTTTTAGTCTTTTTTATAAATGCTCCTTAAAGATTTTTCCCTTACCTAGTTCAAAGGAGCATATGTATACTTTATCCCATATTGATAGTTAAATAAAACCCCACTCATAAAAGTGAGATTAAATCTCGAGTAAGTGAGGGATGAAGTTAGAACGATCATATGTAAATAATGTATGCATCTCATGAATATGTACATAATTTATTTATTCATGCATCATCATAATAATTCTAAATTTTGCATTCATTCTAACTCCACCCAAACCCACTTAGAAAATGAAAAGGAAAGAGGCTAGCTAGAAAAAGAAAAACACTTAACTCAATTCAAAATCTAAAACTACTAATGAAGTAAGCTAATCATATGGCACAAGTAAAATTAATAAAAAGGAAGAAGGCAGAATTCAACCAAATGATGAAAGAACAGATTACTAAAGAATTATAGAAGCATATTAATAAGATCGTATTAAAGAATGAAGGTTCTTAGTAGGACCACTAAAGGGAAAGAATTTATGGAAATCTCACACTAAATGATTATTAATGGTATGGAAGATTATCGTAAGAGCAAGGTTACAAAAGAGATAGGTGGCACAATAGTTGCGTTGGTGCAAGCATCAGATTTAATGCCTTAGGATGCACATTCGATGATGTAAATCAATAAAAATATTCCTTGAAATGGAAGGGGAATTCTCAAAGAAAATGAAATAAGGCTATGAGATACCTTGGAACAAAAAACTAAGCCCACCATCAGGCCTAAGTCGAGGCCAAGCCAAAAGCCCAAGCTGTCAACTAGGATTAATGGGTTGTACAACTCATTAAGTAGGGTTGTATAATCTTGAAATCAAGGGTATACAACCAACCATAGTGTTATACAACATTGCCTTAAACCCTAATAGGAGAACCTTTTGGAGCTAGTCCCCCCTTAAACCTTAAGGTTGTACAACCTTTCAGGTTGGATGTAACCTAACCTTAATTACACATCATATATGCAAACCTTAAAATCTAAAAGATTCACCTATTTCTTTGTGATTGGATATGAACATCATTCAACTAGAACCATTTCTAGCTTTAGGGCACCCTTCTTCTCCTATAAAACCCACCCTTATTTAGAAAGCAAGGGAGGCTTATAAAACCCTAGTGTTATTCTGCCAAATGTTTTCAATAATCACGCCTTAGCACAAAAACCCTAAATCCCACCTCATTTCAGTCATTCCTAAGGTAGAACAAGGCTTTAACTTTACACTTTTTTTTCATTTCCCAAACATTTTAGAGGACTTGGAAAACATATTGAGCCTTAAGGGCAAAGGAATATCTAATAAGTCATGCAAAACTTCTTTTTCTTTTCCTTATTCGCCTTTCCCTTATTCTTTTCTCTTTGTTTCCAAAACCCATTAAAGTAGGGTTGCACAACCTTAATGTATGTTGCACAACTCACCTTTCTAGTCTGTACAACCTACCTTCTTCTAAGTTGTGCAACTCGTAAAGTGGGTTTTACACCCATGTTTTCATTTGATGAAATTTTAAAAAACTTTTACTTCTCCACTCAAATTTCTCTCTTTTCAATTTTTTTTATGCTTAAACATTTTATTGGCCCTTGGCACCAAGAAGGGGTGTTGAATAGTGTATAAAAAAATTTCAGATAAAGGTAAAGAAATCAGTAGAAGAGAAGACACAGTTTATAATGGTTTGGGAATAATCAACTCTATGTCCACTCCCCAATTCTCTGTAATTGGTTGTTTCACTAACTCAGAATGGTGTTTCTGAGCTTACACCTAACTTTTACACTATGCGTTTTCAAGGCTCACATAATAACATTTACACTTTGTGTTTTCAAGGCTCACACAATAACCTCTTTTACAAGTGTTTTTGAAGGATCACACTAAAACCTCTCTTAAGTGTTTCCACAGGCTCACATTACAACCTTTCTTACAATTGGTGTTTAATGCTCACACCCAACAATTACAATCTCATAAAAAAGAAAAGAAATTGAGTAGCAAAAGATTTAGAGCTTTAACAAAAGTAATGAATTCTCTATCTATCTCATTTATCACTGTTTGGTGGAGTATTTATACCCCATACCCACCCAAGACACGTTATACTTTAATGCTTAATAAATCTCTAAAACATGCTAGGCAAGTTCTGCATTAATTACATGTCAAGCAGGAGTTGCGGTCGCTGCATGTCATTCGCGGTTGTGAAATCCAAATTTCCATACTGGAGATAAAAATTAAGGTAGAAAAACTCGTTCGTGTCTAAAGACTAGACCACGTGGCAGCTTCTCATTGGTCTATTAGGAAAATATAGTCGTTGTAGTCTAATTGCTCACAAAACTCGCAGTCGTGATTCTTCTTTGTACAGGGCACGACTCAGGACTCGAATTCTTCTATATGAAAGACAAACTTCTTCTTTTTGAATCAAAATTGCTACCCAAAATGTTGCTCTCGCGAATTTTGTTCTCCAATAGAGACCTAGGACACTTGGCATGCTATGGTTGTGGACTTGGTTCCTCTTCAATCACTTTGAAAATAATGATCGCGACTGAAGTGTGACACATACCACAAATTCATCTGTGACTTTAACACTCCCATCTTTGGATGAGTAGTGGTAGTGAATTCATTTGGCCGAGATTCATCCTATCTTTGAACTAAGTTGCAATCGCGAATTACAGACCACTGATCGTGAATTTGGATGAACTTTGCCTTCTTGAAGATTATGTAATCCTTCTAACTTTTAATTGGAATTGAAACATTAGATATGATCAATCTCCTTTGTCAAGATCAAAAGAGGTCCAAGACTTAGGATTAACCATCCTAGTCCAACAATCTCCCCCTTTTTTATTTTGACAACCTAGATTGATCCTAAGAGAAAATAATGCCAAAATGTGAAGTTGGAGTGATAAATTGTTCAAATGTATACTTAGAAATTTTAGAAAATTTTTCTAAAGATGATGATCTTATGCTTCTATGTCCTTATGCTCCTATGCTCCCCCTCAATTAATGTTATTATTTTTCTTTCCCCCTTTGATTCATTCTAGATTTTATCTCTCCCCCTTTGGCAACATCAAAAAGAGGGTAGAAGGGAAAAAAATCAATTGCATAAGTAAATAATAAACATAGGGAGCAAATGCATAAACAAATGAAGTAAAAAAAAGCACATAACAAAAAATTTCAACAAAGAAACAACTTTTATATATATATATAAACTTAGAAACAAGTTGTGCGGGATCACATTTTTTGTACAAAAAAAAAAGAATAATACAAAAAAGATCATAAACTAGAAAGTAGGAGAATCATCTCCAAAAAATTCTTCATCTTCACCCTGATCTTCACTTTCAGCCTCATCTCTATCCTTTACTTAGTCATTGCATTCTTCTTCTTGAGTAACATCAAACTATGTGAAGTTCGAAAGATGGCAATGAGGGACTCCCAACTTCTCTTGCAAATCGATCATATCACTATGAAGATGAGAGAGAAATAGAAATCTCCTTTTCATCATCCTCATCAACTTATCAAACTTTTTGTTGATGGTTGTAAAGGAGAGTTTAACCTTAGGCTTTGGTTGAGGAGGGATAGATGGAACTCCTTCTTCAATATCTAGTATTTTCCATTTAGAAACTTTTGACGTCAACATTTTCTTAGCTCCAATGGCACCCATGGTATAGGCATAAGTGTCCGGGTGAATAGCATCGGCGTTGATGAGATAGGTGAGATCAAGGAAGTTTTATGAAGGGAGGAGTTTCTTGATGAGGAATTTATCATTTTCCTCATCAAATGCTCCTACAAAGTGATAAATGGCTATAATATGTGAAGGTAAAAGGAATTGGCTTTTGGATTTGGCACTCATATGGATCAATTGATCCACAAGATACTGTTCGATTTAAATAGCCTTATTTTTGACAAGGCAAAAAAGAAATGCCAAGTCTTTTTGTGATACCTTCTCATTACCATCACCTCTAGCATTTATGGAAAAGGTGATGATACGATGGAGTATCCAAAGGAGTAGGGTTTTAATGTGTTTGGCTAGGGAGGATATCAGGTCATGTTTGGTTTCAATGGATATTTTTGACTAAAATTTGGAGTAAATGACATCAGGTGTGAAGATTATGAAGGGAATGTTTTCTCTGACTTAAAGATTGATGAAATAATAAAGTTGGTCGAATGTGATATAAAAAGGATCACCAAAAGCCTGAAATACTAATCGGCATTGCCTTTCTTGAGAATTGGCTTTATGACTTAGATGAACTGTGCATATGAATTCCCACACAATTTCTTTGTAACCAGGTTCATCCTGAAAGATGAAATCGTTACAGCCTAAATTGGAGAGGAAAACATGAATCTCTACCTTGATACCCATGGTTTCCAAAAGAAAGGTAGAAGGAATCTTGTTGGGGAGGATGATCTTAGAAGAGTTTGTTTTGTACCTTTCTTTCTTCTCCTTGGTAATGCCTTTCATGAGGTGGAGTGTAGAGGGTGCAGATGGCTGAGCCACAGCCTTGCCTTTGTCTGCCCTTGAAATCTTATTAGGAGCCATTCCAAAGGATGAAGAGGATTTGTGATTTTATAGAGTTTTGAGAGAGAGAGAAATTGATGTTGGAAGTGAAATGAGGATGTTACTGTTGAGGGGGTTTTTATAGCCATTTGAAATCTCTGTGAACAACTAAAATAACATTGATGAAAAGATAAAAATGATTGGCCATTAAATCACTTAAATGTCTAGGCAGTTACCCTAATTTGAGTATATGAATTCATGAGTCACAATCGCAAATCCATGAAAATGTGAGTAATGGATAAATTTTCCTTGGGAATACATGCTTCAATGGTCAAATTTTGAATTCTTGACCAAAATTCATAATGGAGCATGATTCTTGCGACCGCGATTTGATGTTTGACAACCAGGTGACTAGGACTTATAATTCACTACCGTGAAGATAAGATAACGACCACGAATTATGAGTCAGTAAGAATAATAATAAAAAATAATATTTGAAAGAATCAAAATTGTGATCCATTTGGAATATGCCACATAGAAAACACAAGACATACAATCAACAAACAACACACCTAGAAATCATACATAATATCAAAATTTTCACTTTAAGAAGCTTCCATCAAGCATTCCTAATTCTCTCTTAATGAAGTTCAATCTTTCTTCATTGAGAGGTTTAGTGAAAATATATGAAATTTGATGATTTGTGTCAATAAACTCTAACACAACATCACCCTTTTGCACATGATCTATAAGGAAATGATGTCTAATATCTATGTGTTTGCTCCTAGAGTGTTGGATAGGATTCTAGAAAGATTGATAGCACTAGTATTATCACATTTAATAGGAATGTGATCAATCACATTGCTAAAATCCTTCAATTGTTGTTTCATTCAAAGAACTTAGGTGCAACAACAACCCGCAACAATATACTTGGCTTCTATGGTGGGCAAGCCAACCGACACTTGCTTTTTGCTAAACCAAGATGCTAAACATTCTCCTATAAATTGGAAAGTTCTAAAAATGCTTTTTCCATCTAATAAACTACCAGTATAATCTGCATTCGAATATCCTATGAGACTAAAGGATGAATCCATAGAATACCATAACCCTAAGTGAATTGTGCCATGTAAATACTTAAAAATTTTCTTAACAACATTTATATGAGACTCTCTATGAAAGGATTGGAACCTAACACACATACATACACTAAACATGATATATGGCCTAAAAGCAGTAAGATAAAGTAGAGATTCGATCATACCTCGATCTCTCTTTACATCTACCGTCTTACCCAATTCATCTTTGTCTAGCTTAATGGTACCACTCATGGGGGTCTTGGCTACTTTGCAACCATCCATGCCAGCCTTCTTGAGTATTTCACTTATGTACCTAGCTTGGTTGATGAAGATCCTTTCTTTTTGCTTGATATGTAGAACGAGAAAGAACTCGAGATCTCCCATCATGCTCATTTCGACTTCCCTAATCATACACTTAGTAAAATCCTCACAAAGAGACTCACTAGTAGTACCAAAAATGATATCATCAACATAGATTTGTACAATTAGTGTATCATGCTTTTGCTTTTTAATAAATAATGTTGTGTCCACCTTTCTTTTTTCAAAATCATTTTTCAAGAGAAATGAACTAAGCCTTTCAGACCAAGCTCCTAGAGCTTGGTTCAATCCATATAAGGCTTTATTCAATTTAAAAACATGGTTTGGTAAATAATGTGACTCAAAACTAGGAGGTTGTTTAACATAGACTTCCTCCTCAATAATTCCATTCAGAAAAGCACTTTTTACTTCCACTTGCAAAAGCATAAAATTCATATGGCATGCAAAAGCTATGAGTATCGTAATGGCCTCTAATCTGGCAATAGGGGCCAAAGTCTCATCATAATCCATTACTTTTTCTTGGTTGTATCCCTTAGCAACCAATCTAGGTTTATTTCTTGTGATAAGACCTTGTTCATCTAACTTGTTCTTGAACACCCATTTACAACCTACAATGGGGTGTTCCTTAGGCCTAGGGACAATTTCCCATACCTTGTTTCTCTCAAATTGGTTGAGTTCATCTTGCATAGTAAGTACCTAACTCTCATCATCAAGAGCCTCATCAATTGAGTTTGGCTCAAGTTGAGAAACAAAGGCAAGATTATTATCTAAAGGATTAAGTTGTGATCTAGTACTTACAACCTTAGAGGTATCACCGATGTTCAAGTCCTTGGGGTGATATTTGGAAAATCTCCAATCTTTGGGTAGAACTTGGCTTAGCTTATCTCTTTGTTGATGTTGTGGCTCCTCATCTTCTTTTGATGATTCACCTCATTCCTTGTTTTTATCTTCACTTTTATTGTGTCTTCCAATTCCAACTTTTCAAAATCACCTATAAGATCATCAACATAAACACCTTTCCCAAGATCAAGTTTACTAGATTCATCAAAGATAACATTCATAGACTCTTCAACTACCATTGACCTCTTATTAAAGACTCTATATTATGCCTTGCTATAGGTGGAATAGCCTAAAAGTATTCCTTCATTGGTCTTAGAGTCAAATTTTCTAAGATTATCCTCAGTATTTAAAATATAGCACTTACATCTAAATACTCTTAGGTATGAGATCTTGGGTTTTCTACCATTCCATAGCTCATAAGAAATTTTATTGGGAATGGGTCTTTTAAAAACTCTATTTGCAATGTAACACAAAGTATTAATGGCTTCGACCCAAAAGTAACTCGATAAAGAATACTCATTGACCATGGTTCTAGCCATTTCTACTATTGTTTTATTTTTTCTCTCTACAACATAATGTTTGTAGTGGTGTTCTAAGAGTTGAAAGATTATGAAAAACTCTATTCTTCAAACAATAAATTTTTAAAAAACCCATTTTGAAATTCCTTTCCATGGTCACTTCTAATAGAAGAAATGAAGTAACCTTCTTCATTTTGAACTCTTTTTGCAAAACTCTTGAAAGCATCAAAAGTATCACTCTTATGAGCTAAAAAGGATACCTAAGTAAACTAGAGTAGTCATTAACTAGGACTAGTGCAAAATGCTTTCTATTTAAGCTAGCACTCCTAGTAGGTCCTATCATGTCCATATGAACTAGTTGAAGAGGTCTAGAAGAACATACAACATTTTTTACTTTGTGGGAGGCTTGATGTTGCTTCCCCATTTGGCAAAGACCACATATCTTGTCTTTATGAAATTTAGCTTATAAAGGCCTTCCACCAACTTTCCTTTAGATGGTCTTTGAAGAAGATCTATGCTTACATGACCAAGCCTTCTATGCCATAACGAAGCTTCATTGCTCAAAGACATAAGACACTTAAAAGATTGGTTAGCCAAATTGTTTAAGTCAACTAAGTAGGTATTGTCTTTCCTTTCACCCTTAAAAATAACCTCATAATCCATTAAAGTGGTGACTTAGCATTCCCTAGGATCAAAGGTGACTTTATTACCTTTGTCACACAATTGACTTACGCTCAACAAATTATGTTGTAAGCCACTAACTAATAAAACATTATCAATTAATGAACAACCATTCTTACCAATGGTTCCAATGCCAATTACCTTACCCTTGGCATTGTTACCAATGTGACATCTCCACCTTTTTTTTCCTTCAATGCCATGAATAACTTTCTATTTCTAGTCATACGCTTGGAACATCCACTATCCACATGCCAATTGCTTGATTTGGTGGTTGCCACACTCCCCTACACAATAACAACGAGTCACCTTTTCTTAGGTACCTAAGCATACTTAGGTTTTAGGAGGTTAGGAGTTGAAGGGTCCTCTAATTTGAGATGAGCCTTCCTAATAAAGTAATGAATGTTAACATGCCCAAATTTCATGCAATAATGACATTAGAGTTTAGACTTGTGAGTCTTTCTCCTATACATAAATTTAGTATGAGTATAAGGCATTCTCATACCTTGATTATGTGAATGCTTGCATGTGCATGTGTGATGAGAAGTAGTAGATAATTGTTTATGAGAGTGAGCATGTTGTTTGTTATACATGTAGGCATAGTTAGCTCTTTGAGTCTTGGCTTTTGAGCTTGGAAGAGCCTTCCCTTAGCCCTTAGGCTTAGGAGGCTTAGTACTAGGAGCACTTTCTTCCCAATTATCTCAATACTTGAGGTTTTGAGGTTCTGATGATCTAACAAATGTAGTTTGAGATGATGAGGAGGCTCTATTGAAGCCTAGACCATGTCTAATTAATAGTGGTCCTTAAGACATAATCAATGTGTCCAAGGCTTCCTTTCCTTTCTGGAACTTAGAGATTGAGCTTCTAAGCTCAATGACTTATTCTTTTAAAGAGTCATTCTCTTCTCTTAATAAAGCCAATGAATAAGATGATGTAGAAAGATTTTCCACAAATTTTTTAAGCTCATCATTTGATGCTCTCAATTCGCTTACAAGGTCATTGAGGGATTTATAAACATCCTATAATTTTTGATATTTTCTCTTGTAAGACTTCATTTGTGACTTGTATTTGTCATATCTCATAGTAAGAGCCTCCAGAAGGTATTCAACTATCTCATCAAATTCATCAAAAACAGAATGAGAGTGGGAAGAACTACTTACCTCATTTGGAGAATCTTCTTATGCCATGAAGCAAATATTGGCAACTTCTCCTTCTTCTTCATCTTCACTTGAGCTGTCATCCAAGTGGCTGAAAAACTCTTATTCTTCTCCTTATCCCATCTCTTACTAGTCCTTGTGTTGCATGATCCATTTGTTTATGCTTTGATGTTGTATTGATCTTTATATGATTTTAGGATGTGTTATTATAGACTTAGATGCATGCTTAGGAACCTTGACTATGGAGGTATGGTAAGGTGTTTGACAATTTCATTTGTTTGATTGATTGTCTTAATTTGTTTGGTTGCTTTAATTACTAACTTGTGGATTTTTTTTATAGTGTAGGTGTTTGTTTAAGTTAGACCATGGTTGATAGCCTTAATGGTCATCCTTGATGACAAAAATGATGAATATGGATGTGATGAATGGATGGAATGCATGATAACCCTATGCCATGTCACATAACTCTCATTCCTTTGAGATGAATATGCATGACGTGTAATGGATATATGGATATTAATATGCATGTCACTCTCTTTGCCATGATGCATGAGCCCTCTCCCATTGGGATTGATGACATGGTTTGTTTGATTTGATAGTGCTGGAGGCATGTCTAGATATTGATATACATGTCACTCCCTTTGCCATGATGCATGTGCCCTCTCCCATTGGGATTGATGACATGGTTTGTTTAATTTGATAGTGTTGGAGGCATGCTTAAGATCGCTAATTAAACTAATTAATAACTTGGCTAAGATGTTAAAAGTGAATAAAAAATGCTTAAAGGTCATATCCTAATATTCAAGCAATTTAAGAATGTTTAATCTCTTCCCTAAGAAATACCTAATTTTTGAACCAGATCTCTAGTGGGTTTAAGACAAAATATGCCTTATAATTGACTTAGCTTAGGCTAGAATTTCACCTTTCTCGGATTCTTATCCTGACATGGTGACTTTATAATTCATAGGGATGACACTAAAGTGTTACCCCACTTTGTTCCCTCAGTGATCATAACCTAAACTTAAGGCTTTGAATTTATGCAAGGCCTAAAAGATCCCCTATTAGTCTAAACTTTCACCATTTTTTTTTGGGTCATTACTAACTTAAAGACCATTATCCTCTCAATTCCCCATTAATCAATCAAAGGATGAAGTTGTAAGTAAGATTTCACTCATTCAACCACAATCCTAAAATCGATGCACTCATAGTGGAGACTTGATTAAGGACCCAAAATTTACTTTGTATTTAATCTCTAATTCACTTAAACCTTTTAAACTTGTTATTAATCAAGTCTATTTGTATTCATTTAGCCTTCATACTTCACCACGTACATTAGGTATGCCTTTAGACAAACCGATGGGTTCTTCAAACATGAGACCTAAGCTCTATTTGGGCTTAAAAGAAGGTGAGAAAGGTTCATCACTTTATGCTTAGTATCTTTAGGTACGTTGAGTGGGGATTATAATAATCGCCACCAAGCTTGTGGGAGCCATCGACTTCAATAAACCCTTTAACCAATATGTGCATCTAGGAACTAATAGTACCTTGTAATAGGACCCTATTATTTGCATTTCTCCTCCAAAAGAAGGGTTTAGGTTCTTCAAAAAACATGATTAGGTGTAACATCTTTGTCCACATTCATTGGCATTTTTACATGAACATATTCATTACATAAATGATTTGCAATCCCATATGAACATATGTAATGGATAAAATGATCATTTAGATATGTTAATTGGATAAGCACGATGATGACACTTGCACCATTGCGTTTAGGACACTTTAACATATATGTAATGTTTATACAATTACATGGAAAATTATCTTATATTATATGCATTATGTAACATAAAAAATAATGGTGTTTTAGAGCTTTTTTAAAAGTATAAAGAGCATATGGGAATTAAGAGATGGATGAAGTTTATGAAGGAGTGAAGAAGAAGGACTAAAAGAGGAAAAGTGAACTTCCAACCAATGAAAATGAGACACCATGATTTTATCTTATTATAATAGGTTCACAAGTTGAATTTTTCATCATTATGAATATAATATAGAGGATAAACATGAGGGGTAGCAAAAGAAAGAGAGATACAAGGAAGAAATAAAGAAAGGAAGAAGAAGAAGAAGAATAAGAAGGATAAGGAGAAGAATGAGCTGCCTAGGAAAGAATCCTAAGCTTTTCTGGTTCTAGGAAAATAGGTAAGTTAATTTATTTTCTTCCTACATCAAATTACTCCCACATGACATGTTAATCATGCATGGTTACTAATAATTATAGAGTAATTTGAGGTAGAACTCATGTGTGAAGTTTGAAGCTCAAAAGAATCAGAGCTAATTATTTTAGTTTTGATGTTAAAGTAGCTTGTTGCACCTACAATTTCATAACCATAAAAGTGGAATTAAGGAAAGTTTAAAGTAAGAAAGTTAGAGCTTTATGCCCCTTCTAAATTTAGTAAAATAGTTTTGCTTAATTTGTTGTGTGTGACGAGATATGACTCCTTCATTAGGGCTGGTTCACAACTAATTGAAATCTCCTCAGTCTTTCTGTTTTCATATATTTTGATGACCTTATGTGTTGATTTAGACAAAATGCAAAACATGAAAATTATAGGCTTTTATCCCCTATAAATACCTGTAATGCAGTTTTTCTTGATTTTTTTGTGTCAAAAGAGATATGTCTCATTTATTGTAATTGACCCTGAACCTGATGAAACCTCATATGTCTTTTAATTATGTTTTTCAATAATTTAATGGCCATAGATTTGGAATTTAGTGATGTTCCAAACTTAAAAGTTGTATATTTATTTCTCATATACATACCTATAAAATATTTTTGCCAAATTTAACATGGTTGTTGAGATATTGGCCTTTCATTATGACCGATTGTCAATATGTTGAAAACCTACTCACCCTGAAATTGGTCATTTGTTTTGGTGACTTTATAGATTGAATTAGACAATGAGTAAAACATAAATAAATGTTCCTTTATGTGTTTTGTAACTTTTGTTAGATTAGTTTTACAATTGGATTTGTACAATTTAGGATATACCCAAGATTGTAAGACTTACTCAGATTGAGATGACATTGAAACATACCTTATATTGACCTTAAATTCAAATACATTATATCATTATATGTCTAGTTTGTTTGAAAAAAGAATAAAGTCATTTGGGTAAGTATATCTAGAGTTATTATTGTGAGAGTATATCAAGGTCAGGCTGCCATATAAGGAAAATATGCATAAACACTAGGTCCACTTGCATGGATCATGCCATAGTTGCATACAAAGCATTCATAATCATTTTGGCATACTTATAACCATGCATGTATCAAATGTTAGGATCTCAACACTTTAAGGAAGCACTAGAAAGAGAACCAAACCAACTATAAGGGTTGGTCACATCAAAAGGTGAGCAAAAACCATAATTAGATTTTAATGTGTATGTGTGATAATTTTCTATCACATGTATATGTGATTGAATTATTATAGTTTATATGTGAATGCGAGTCAAGTGAGAATTATGTCTTAATGATTACTTGGTATACCATTGTGAATGAACAATTGCAAATGGGACTAAAAGGATGTTGTGACCGGCTTGTCAAACATATGCAAATCACTTGGAAACGGGACTAATATGTCATATTGACACATGTTATTGATCAAATGATTCACTTGTTATATGATGGCCAGCAAAATAAAATGTCACTTGAATCACATGAATTCCCAAGAGTAGTGTTTACTTTGCAAGGTCACACCAAAAATTAATCTATTGCATTTGCACTTGCATAGTTAATTGTTATACTTGTAATGTATCCTGATGATATTTTATTGTTGGTTATGCCATAAGAATCCGATTGTTATTTTTATTCATTGAGTTACGACTCACCAAATCACAATTATGTTTTTCATACACTGAAGCAAAGGGTTTGGATACTTTGGTGCATAGAGTTTTGCATAGAGACACATGGACCACAAGTCGTCAGTTAAATTCTAACTCTCTCTCTCTCTCTCTTTTTGTGTCGTGTACATATATCTATGTAGGAACCAATTTATGGTCACTAGCTTCGAATATTAGTTAACAAATATGTACATTAAATACATATTGGATTATGTATGTATGATGCATAAACCTTTATGCATATGTATTTTTGGACATGAATGCCATAATTTTTAAATGAAATCGGTCATTGCAGTTTTTGTTATCAGAACAGGGATAGGTTCCATAGGGACATATATATGAACATGACATGACTTTTGCACTATTATGTATTATCATATGACATAGCCTTATATGTCTATAGGGCATTAGCAAAGGGAAGTCATGATAATACCCATGGCTCACCAAGGAAAGAGGAGTTACTCGATTTGTATTCCATATAAGCATCACACCAACCATTAAGAGATCAACCTATTGATAGAGTTAGATTTCTTACACATTCTCATGCACAATACATATCTTACAGGTAACGACAACATAGAATTGGTGAACCAATAGTGCAAGGTCCAGAAATTCAAAAAGAAAAAAGGCATGAAAAATTAAGAAAATAGGGTATAGTTGACTTCAGTGCTACCACATATTCGTCAGTGGCAAAGACATGGCTAGAAAGAACATATAGAGTTTTGAATTTGATGAAATGCTCATTAGAAGAAATGTTTGATTATGCATTATTGCTATTACAGGGGGATGCATATGATTGGTGGGAAATCATTCTATGGAGTGATGTCCAACCTTCAGTGCTTATATAAGATGACTTTCTTCATGAGTTTAACAATAATTATATGCTAGAAGTGTACAAAGATGATAAAAGAAGGGAATTTCTGAGCCAAAATTAGGGGAGATGACTATAGCCGAGTATAAGGTAAACTTTAATCAATTATCTTATAATGCATCCTTTATAGTGGCCACTAGCAAAGATAAATGTCAAAAGTTTGAAGATGGACTAAGATGTGATATCAGAAGTAAGATCACATCTACAAATCTTAAAAGTTATACCAAGCTAAAAGCTACTGCAATCAGGTGGAAAGATTAGAAAAAGAAAGGACAAAGCAATGAGTAAAAAGAGGGCCTATTGAGTTTATGAGAGATTTTAACAGAAAGAAAGGTAAACATGGAGATTATATGCCATCACAGTCCAATGCTAGGGATGGTTACTCTAGCTATAGATGCAAAGGATTAGGAGTTTCATCGTATGCAGGCATAAATCAAAACAAAATAATGCAATGATGACCCTCATGTGTACATTGTGGCATGCAACATATAGGTGAATTCAAAAAATTAACTTGTAGGTGCTACTTTATGGGTCTTTTGATCATATGCTTAGAGATTGCCTTGGAAGATCTAGAATGTCTAAGGGAGGCAGAGGCAAAGGCAAAAAACTACATCAGAGCCCATACTTGAAGTTTCAAAAACAAGTGGAGTAGGAGTATCATTTGGCAGGGGCAAAGGTAGACGTAGAATAACAACAATTGGCCAAGGTATAAGCTAATCAGAAGGTCAGAGTTCTAGACCCCTAACACATGCCAAATTACTTGCCATGACTAGGCAAGAAGCTATTGCTGATATAGAAGTAATCACTAGTAAACTTTTTTTCCATGATTTAGAAATGGATGCATTAATTGATCTTGGCTCCATATATTCATCCATTTCATTGAACATGGCATCACAATTATGTAGTAAGCATAAACCTTTATGTTTTAATCTATGTGTTAGTACTCCTTTGAGAGATGTGATGATTGTGGATAAGGTATGTTGTGATTTTGTGATTCAAATTTATGGTGTTGAGTTGAATGCTAATCTAATACTGTTGCCACTCCATGAATCTGATGTGATACTAGGTATGAACTGGTTGTCCAAATATCATGCAATAGTGAATTGTTTTACTAAGGAAGTTGTTCTAGAATGTCCAAATCATACAATGGTTATGTTTCAAGGGGAAAGGCAAAATGTACTTGTGTGTCAAGTTTCTGCTATCAAGGCTTTTTGCATGATTAAAAGTGGTCGTAAGGCTTATTTGGCACATGTGGTAGACATAAGGTTCACAAATGAATTACTTGAGATCATTTTCATGGTAAATGAATTTTCAAATGTGTTCCTAGCTGACTTATCTGGTTTGGCTCCTGATAGGGAGATGAAATTCATAATTGAGTTAGTAGCATGAACTGCACCAATATCCATTCCACCTTATAGGATGGCTCCAACTAAGTTAAGAGAATTAAAGACCCAATTGCAGGACCCACTTGAAAAGTGATTCATCAGACCTAGTGTGTCACCTTGAGGTGGTCCAGTATTATTTGTTAAAAAGAAAGATGGAAGGCAATGGGTTATGTATTGGTTAGAAGTAGTTAAATTTTGTTATTATTAAGAACAAGTATCATTTACCAAGGATAGATGATCTGTCTTACCAATTATAAGAAGCACAGTTGTTTTCTAAAATCGACCTAAAATTATGATATAATCAGCTCAAAATTTCAAATCTAGATGTACCAAAGACAACTTTTTGAGCTAGGTATGGGCATTATGAATTTTTGGTGATGCCATTTGGTTTGACTAATGCATCAGTTGCGTTTATGACTCTTATGAACAAAGTGTTCTAGCCTCACTTAGACAAATTTGTAATTGTGTTTATTGATGACATACTAGTGTATTAAAGGAGCAAAAAAGAGCATGAACAACATTTAAGGATTGTGTTTCAAATTTTTAGAGAAAAAACAATTATTTGCTAAATTAAGCAAGTGCGAGTTTTGGATTGACATATGGTATTTTTGGGACATATAGTTTATGAAAAGGGCATAGAGATGGATCCAAACAAAAATAAAGTAATAGTAAAATGGGAAATCAAAAAGCAGGGATTATTTAAGAATGTTGTATAAGTCAAAAGTTTCTTAGGACTAGCTAGGTATTATCATCGATTTATTAAGGGTTTTTCACTTATAGTTGATCCTTTGACTATGTTACTTCAGAAAAATGTACCATTTTAGTGGTCCAAAGCATGTCAGGAGAGTTTTGATAAATTAAAAGATAGATTGACATCAGCTCCAGTGTTAGCCATTCCTATTGGTAATGGAGGATTTGTAGTATATAATGATGCCTCTCATCAAGGGTTGGGATGTGTTCTAATGTAGCATGATAAGGCAATTACATATGCATCCAGACAACTAAAACCTTATGATATATCTTATTCAGTACATAACCTAGAACTTGTTGTTGTTGTGTCTGCTTTGAAAATATGGAAACACTACTTGTATGGAAAAACTTTTCAGATATTTATAGATCACAAGAGCTTGAAGTATTTGATGAGCTAAAAAGAATTAAACATCAGACAAAGGTGGTGGTTAGAACTACTAAAGGATTATGATTATACCATTGAGTATCACCCAGGGAAGGCAAATGTGGTTG
>CATIWR010181989.1:0-17509 GCA_949677035.1 Omphalea diandra | reverse complement strand
AATTCCAACTCTCTCTCCTTGCGTCATGTACATGCATTTGATAGGAACTAGTTATGGTCACTAGTCCTGACATTAGTTAACACATGTGTACATTAAATACATATGGGATTATATATGTATGATGAATAAACCTTAATGTGTATGCATTTCTGAACATGAAATGCCATGATTTACAACTGAATACGATAGTTGTAGTTGGTGGTATCAGAGGATTCAAGCACACGTTGGGCAGATGTGCAAATCCCTGTGTGTATGACATCGCGGGGCCGACGAGCAAATCCCGAATGTTGAGTGCTCTGGTAGGTATCAGCTCTAGCCACATTATGACGTTACAAATTGTGGTATCAAAGCTGATTTACAAATGAGAACAATGGATGTCACAATTATTGGTTTGACAAATGAATTTAGATGTTCTAGTTTTGGTATCAGAGAGGGCTCAAGTATACACGAGGCAGACGTGCAAATCCCGGTGTGTATGACATCGTGGGGCCGATGGGCAAATCCCGGATGTTGAGTGCTCTGATAGGTACCGATTGTAGCATTACAGATTATGGTAGCAAAAAAAATTTACATATATTGGTATTAGAGCAAATATGAATACGAATGTCATAGAAAATGACACTCTTAAAGAAGAAGTCATTGAGCTTAGAAGCTCAATCTCTAAGTTCCACAAAGGAAAATAAGACTTGGACACATTAATTGTGTCATAAAGACCATCACTAGTTAGACATGGTTTAGGCTTTAATGGAGCCTCCTCATAATCTCAAACTACATTTGTTAAAGCTTCACAACCACAACCCTCAAGCATTGAGGTAATTGGGAAGAAAAGTGCTCTAAGCACTAAGCCTTTTATGCCTAAGGGCAAAGGGAAGGCTCTCTAAAGCTCTAGAGCCAAGACTTAAAGAGCTAACCATGCCTACATTTACGACAAAAAGCATGGTCATCCTCATAAAAAATTTTCTACTCCTACTCATCATACATGTTCATGCATGCATTCATATGACCATGGTATGAGAAGGCCCTCTACTCATAAAAATTTATGCAAAGGAGAAAAACTCCTAAGTCTAAACTTCAATGCCATTATTGCATGAAATATGGACATGTTAACATTTATTATTTCATTAGGAAGGCTCACCTCAAACTAGAGGACCCTTCAAACTCTAACCCTCTAGGACCCAAGTATGCTTAGGTACCTAAGAAAAGGTAATTCAATTTTATTGTGTAGGGGAATGTGACAACCTCCAAATCAAGAAATTAACATATGGATAGTGGATGTTCCAAGCACATGATTGGAAATAGAAAGCTATTCACGACATTAAAAGAAAAAGAGGGTGGAGATGTCACATTTGGTAACAATGCCAAGGGTAAGGTAATTGGCATTGGAACCATTGGTAAGAATGGATGTTTTTTAATTGATAATGTTCTTTTAGTTAGTATCTTATAATATAATTTATTAAGTGTAAGTCAATTGTGTGACAAAGGTAATAAGGTCACCTTTTATCCTACAGAATGCCGAGTCACCACTTTGGTAGATGATGAAGTCATTTTCAAGGGTGAAAGGAAAGGCAATACCTACTCAATTGACTTAGAAAATTTGGCTAACCAATCTTTTAAGTGTCTTATGTCTTTGAGCAATGAAGCTTGGTTGTGGCATAAAAGGCTTAGACATGTAAGCATGGATCTTCTTCAAAGCCTACCCAAAGGAAAGTTAGTGGAAGGGCTTCCCAAGCTAAAATTCTCCAAGGACAAGACATGTGATCCATGCCAAATGGAAAAGCAACACCATGCCTCTCACAAAACCAAAAATGTTGTAAGTACATCTAGACCACTTCAACTTATCCATATGGACTTAATAGGACCTACTAGAAGTGTTAGCTTAGGTGGAAAACTTTATGCACTAGTCCTTATAAATGACTACTCTAAGTTCATATGGATATCTTTTCTAGCTTATAAGAATGATTCTTTTGATGCATTCCAAAGTTTTGCAAAGAGAGTTCAAAATGAAAAAGGTTACTTCATATCTACTATTAGAAGTGACCATGGAAAGGAATTTCAAAATGAATCATTTCAAAATTAATGTTTGGAGAATGAAGTTTTTCATAATTTTTCAACTCCTAGAATACCACAACAAAATGGTGTTGTAGATAGGAAAAATAGAACTTGGGTAGAAATGGGTAGGACAATGCTCAATGAGTATTCCTTACCAAATTACTTTTGGGCCGAAGCCATTGATACCTAATGTTATATTGCAAATAGAGTTTTCAAAGGACCCATTCTCAATAAAACTTCTTATGAGCTTTGGAATGGTAGAAAATCCAAAATTTCATACCTAAGAGTATTTGTATATAAGTGCTATATTTTGAACACCAAGGATAATCTTGGGAAATTTGACTCCAAAACAAATAAAGGAATCTTCTTGGGTTGTTCCACCACAACTAAAGCATATAGAATCTTTAACAAAAGTACAACGGTAGTTGAAGAATCTATGAATGTTGTTTTTGATGAATCTAGTAAACTTGATCTTGGGAAAAGTATTTTTGTTGATGATCTTGTAGGTGATCTTGAAAAGCTAGAATTGGATGATTGTACAAGGAGAGTTGATAAAGAAAAAGAAGAAGGTGATTCATCAAGAATTGGTGAAGACTAACATCAACATCAACAAGAAATTGAGCCAAGACAAGATCTACCCAAAGATTGGAGATTCTCCAAGTATCACCCTAAGGACCTAATCATTGGTGATACTTCAAAGGGTGTAAGTACTAGATCTCAACTCTTAGATAATAATCTTGCATTTGTTTCTCAACTTGAGCCAAAGTCAATTGATGAGGCTCTTGATGATGAGTGTTAGGTACTTGCTATGCAAGTAGAACTCAATCAATTTGAGAGAAACAAAGTATGGGAACTTGTTCCTAAGTCTAAGGAACACCCAATTATAGGTTGTAAGTGGGTGTTTAGGAACAAGTTAGATGAGCAAGGTCTCATTACTAGAAATAAGGCTAGATTGGTTGCTAAATGATACAACCAAGTGGAAGGAATATATTATGATGAGACCTTTGCCCCTATTGCAAGACTAAAGGCCATTAGGATTCTCTTAGCTTTTGCATGTCATATGAATTTTAAACTTTTTCAAATGGATGTGAAAAGTGCTTTTTTGAATGACATCATAGAGGAGGAAGTCTATGTTGAACAATCTCTCGGTTTTGAGTCTCATTGTTTTCCAAACCATGTTTTCAAATTAAACAAAGCCTTATATGGATTAAAACAAGCTTCAAGGGCTTGGTATGAAAGGCTTAATTCATTTCTCTTGAAAAACGATTTTGAGAAAGGGAAGGTGGACACCACACTATTTGTCAAAAAATACAAGCATGATACATTAATCATTCAAATCTATGTTGATGATATTATCTTTGGTGCTACTAATGAATATCTTTGTAAGGATTTTGCTAAGTGTATGACTAGGGAATTTGAAATGAGCATAATGGGAGAGCTCAAATTCTTTCTCGGTCTACAAATCAAGTAATCCAAGGAAGGGATCTTCATCAACCAAGCCAAATATACAAAGGAAATGCTAAAGAAATTCAAAATGGATGGTTGCAAAGTAGCTAAAACTCCAATGAGCAGTACCATCAAACTATATAAGGATGAATCGAGAAAAGAAGTAGATGAAAAAAGATGTCAAGGTGTGATCGGATCTCTACTTTATCTTGCTGCTATAAGACCAGATATCATGTTTAGTGTTTGCATGTGTGCTAGGTTTCAATCCTCTCCTAGAGAATCTCATTTGAATGTTGTTAAAAGGATCTTTAAGTATTTGTATGGCACAATACACTTAGGGTTATGGTATCCTAGGGATTCTTAATTTAGTCTCATAGGGTGTTCAGATGCGAATTATGCAGGTAGTTTGCTAGATAGATAAAGCACTTCTGAGACTTGCCAATTCATAGGTGAATGCCTAGTTTTGTGGTTTAGTAAAAAATAAGTATCGGTTGCCTTGTCTACCGTGGAAGCCCAGTATGTGGCCACAGGTTGTTGTTGCACCCAAGTTCTTTGGATGAAACAACAATTGAAGGATTTTGGCAAAATAGTTTATCACATTCCCATCAAATGTGATAACACAAGTGCTATTAATCTTTCTAGAAATCCCATCCAACACTCTAGGAGTAAACACATAGATATTAGACCCCATTTTCTTAGAGATCATGTGTAAAAGGGTGATATTGTGTTAGAATTTATTGACACAAATCATCGACTTGCAAACATTTTCACTAAACGTCTAAATGAAGAAAGGATGAACTTCATTAAGAGAGAATTAGGAATCCTTGATGGAAGTTCCCTAAAGTGAAATTTTTGATGCTATGATTGATTATTATGGATGTTATGCATGAGTGATGATTGTATGAACATGATTATTATTTATTTCTAGTGGATCACATGGTTTTAAAATTTTCTCATCCTTATCCTTACTGACTCATAATTCGTTGTCGCTATTTCTTCTTCACGGTAGCGAATTACAAGCCAACTTCACAAGGCTGTCAAATGTCAATTCGCAGTCGCAAAAATTGCTCTCTACCGCAAATTTTGGTCAGCTTTTCAAAAATATGGCCATTGACGCGCCTTTTCCTGAGGAAAATTTGTCCATTACTCACATTTTTCAAAATTTGCGATCGCGACTTCCAATTTCGCGGACGCGAATTAGAGTAACCGCTTAGGCAATTAAGTGATTTGATTGCCAATAGTTTTCTCTCTTCATTTAATTCATTTTTAGCCATTTATAACCGTTTTTGCACCCCTTCAAGCCTATAAATACCTCCTTCAACAATGTTTTCCTCACTTCACTTCCAAATACTTCATCTCTCTCTAAAATCTCTCAAGCTTTCTTCCTCTCTTTTGCAATGGTTCTCAATAAATTCTCCAAGACTGACAAAGGCAAGGCAGTGGCTCAGCCCTCTGTACCTCTTGCTCTCCATCTCATAAAGGGAATCACCAAGGAGGAAAATGAGAGATTTCAAGGTGAACTCCTCCAAAGAAATTCTATCGAACAAAACCTATCAACTTTCATGCTAGAGACATTAGGCATCAATGCAAAGATCTGCGCCTTTCTCTCCAATATGTTCTGGAATCAATTCATCTTCCGAAATGAACCGAAATACGAGGAGATAGTACGCGAGTTCATGTGCACTATGCAACTCAGTCAAAAATCCGATTCGAGAGCCGACCAATATGGGTTAGTGTTCCGAGCCTTCGACAACCCCTTCTACATCACCTTCGATCAATTATCCTCACTTTTTAACCTATAAGTCGGAGAATATATCCCATTCATCATCTTCGCACTTAACGTCATCTACTCTAAATTTTGGTTGGAGATATCCATCAAAACCAAATATGACACCACTCCTCCTTATCCAAACACATAAAAATCCTACCCTTGTGGATCCTTCATCGCATCATCACCTTCTCAGTCAATGCAAGAGGTGATGGTAATGAGAAGGTTTCATAGAAGAACTTGGCATTCGTATTTTGCCTTGTTAAAAACCAACCTATCCAAACTGGCCGTTACCATGTGGATCAATTGATCCATATGAATACTAAACCGAAAAGCCAGTTTCTCTTGCCCTCTCATATAATAGCCATCTACCACTTTATTAGAGCACTTGATGAGGAGAAAGAGAAATTCCTCACTAGGAAGCTCCTTCCCTCTCAAAACTTCCTCGACCTAACCTACCTCATCAACGCCAAGACAATCCTTCTGGACACTTATATCTACACCCTTGGTGCCATCGGTACGAAAAAGATGGAAACCTCCCAAGCTTCCAAGCGAAAGAGGCTTTAAATCGAAAATGGCAACATTTAAATCCCTCCTCCTCAATCGAAACCAAAGTCCAAGTTATCTCTTATCACTATTAATCGTAAGTTAGACAAGCTTATGAGGATGATAAAGAGAAGGTTCATTTTCCTTTCTAATCTTCATAGCAATATGGTGGATCTCCAAGAGAAACTAGGAGTTACTCCTTGCTAAATTTTGAACTTCACTGAATTTGAAGATACGCAAGATGGAGATGGCAATGAAAATGATGTAGAGGATGGAGACGAAGCTGATGGAGAACAAGCACCAGATACACCATCTTTCGGAGATGATTCTCCACTACTTTAGATTAGGGATCTTTTGTATTTGTTTTTCACTTTCCTTATGGTTTTTTTTTTTTTACAAATCTTGTGATCCCATAGTTATGAATATATAAATAAAACTTGTTTCTTTTCAAACATTGTTATCTTATGTGATTGATGTTTATTCTTTTATCCATTGCATTATGTTTTCTCTCTATGAATTCTTATGCATGAGTTTCATTTTCTTTCTTTCTTTTCGTTATGTACCCCTCTTTTTGATATTGCCAAAGGGGGAGAGATTGTGAAAGGGAGAAAATAATGAAATAACTATAACATAAGTTGAGGGGGAGCAATATACCTATTGTTTTATTTGACCTTTGATTGAATGAATGCTATACTTAGTAAATTTTATCATAAGCATTCATTGAATCATATTACAATCCAACTTCACTTTCTTGCATCCTTTTCACTTTTAAGGATCAATCTAAGTTGTCAAAATCAAAAATGGGGAGATTGTTGGACTAGGGTAGTTAACCCTAAGTCATGGGCCTTTTTTGATCTTGACAAAGGGGATTGATCATTTTAAATGTTTCTATTTAGTGTTGTTTTGTAGTTTTTGTGAAAGTCTTTAAGTTAGAAGTTGGATAGAAATCTTAATCTTCAAAGTATGTGAAGTAACTTCTAAATCGCGACTACAATCTAAAATTCATGACTGCGATCCATTCAAAGACTTGCTAGAAGTTCATATAGACAAAATCGTGGAGTAATTCTCGACCGCAATTCATCCAAAGGAAGAACTCCAAAAGTGACAAATAAATTCGTGGTGTAAATCTTGCGTCAGTTGCGATCGCAAATTTCAAAGTAACTCAAGATGTATTCAAATCCATAATCACAACTTGACAAGTGTCCCAGGTAACCGTTAGAAGCCAAAAATCGCGAGGGGAACTTGTTGGTAGTGACTGCGAACCCAAAAAAAGAAGATGAACACTTTTGGCAGAGGAATTCATGTCCAGAGTCGTGTCCTGTACAAGATAAATCGCGACCACTACTTTTGAGAGTAGGTGAAAGCAACGACTATGTTTTTCTCATGCACTAATCAGAAGCTACCACGTGGACTAGTCGTTAGACACAAATGGGGTTTTCCTTATGAAATTTGGAATTCACGATCGCGAATAAGTAGTAGCAACCACGAAATGATTGTCAAGCATTTAATATGAAAATCTGTCTAGTATACTTTGATGATTTTGTACCAGTTTTATTGTAACGTCTCTTGGGTGGGTAGAGGCTATAAATACCTCACCAAATATATGTAAATGCAAGAGAATTAATAACTTTGTACCCAAACTCTTGCAATTTTGCTACTCACTCTTTTCTATTCTTTAAGTCATTATTGGGTGTGAGCATAAACACCATTTGTAATAGGTTTATAGTGTGAGTCTGTTAAAACACTAAGAGAGGTTGTTGTGTGAGCCTATTAAAAACACAAGTTATAAAGGTTGTTGTGTAAGCCTAAAAACACAAGTGTAAAGGTTGTTGTGTGGGCCTCCAAAATACAAGTGTAAAACTTTGGTGTAAGCTTGAAAACACCTTTGAAAGATAGTGGAATACCCAATTTTGAAGAATTGGGGAGTAGATGTAGGGTTAATTACACTTGATCCACTATAAATCTTGTGTTTCCTCTCATCTCATTTCTTCTCTTTCTTGCTAATTTTAATTTTTATACACCAATTCAACCACCCTTCCCCCCCCCTCCCCCTCTTTCTTGGTGCTTGGGGCCAATAGAGTTTTTAGTGTTAGCCTTAAAAAACACTTGTAAGAAAGGTTATTATATGAGCCTTGAAAACACAAAGTGTAAAAGTTAGGTGTGAGCTTGGAAACAACATTTTAAGTGAGTGAAACACCCAATTGCATAGAATTGGGGAGTGGCATAGGGTTGATTATATCTGAACCACTATAAATCGCGTGTCTTCTCTTCTACTCATCCCTTTATCCTCATTTTAATTTTTTAATACACCAATTCAACCCCCCTTCTTGGTGCCTAGGGTTAACACCTCCTTTTAAATTTGTTTGATGGTTTGTACAGATAGTCTGCTTGTCTGTACAAATGATTTAACCAAATGTGTGGTGCAATAGTGTAATTTTGCATAGCGAAGTGGCATTAATCTATATAGACAAGACTTGTCTATAAAAACAACCCTTAGTATGTAAGGGGTTCAACTACCTACTTCTCATTTGTGTCATTTCCTCATTCTTTCTTTTTTTTTCTCACTAAAAACTCTATAGAATTAGAGCTCTAAGGTTTCCTAACTCAAATTTACTATGGAACACTACCCCATGTATAATGCTCTCGCAAACTTCCTCAAGGGGGACGATGCTATCTATGATGCATTAGGAGCCCTAATTGTTGGTCAAGGCTTTGAGTTGGTTTTGGCCCTTTTTCATATCTTGCCTAAGAAGTGTCCTAAGGACATCTACTCTTGTCTAGCTTGCACAACCTCTAGCGTGGTAGGCCTTATATCATTGTCTCTTCTTCTCCCTTTTTATTTTATTTTATTTTTTCCTTTTGGCACTTTTTCAAATTTTAAGCACCATCACAAAATTTTATTTTGCATGCAAACACTAGGTTAGTTTCTAAAAATTCAAATAGCTTGTAGGACATTCACCTGTCAATTTTTAAAATTATTTATCAACTTATTGCCTTGACTTATGTGTTCTTATTGTTTTTTTTATCCCTGCACATGAAAATTGCATAAATTAACTTGTAAAATATTTTTGAAAAGTTTAGAATGTCTAGGTTTTATTTTTGAATTCTTATCAAGATATTATTGAATCCTATTGGACTTGCAAATTTTTAAATTTTTTCTTATTTGTGTTTGAGTTTAGCCGACATTGTGGATTTTTATGAAATTTTATGAATAAATTTATCTTTTATAATTTTTTACAAAATTATGTGAATTATTGTTTATAATGCTTATGAATTTAACGTCTTTGTTGTGGGTATTTATCATTGCCTGAATTTAGCTTTGTTATTTTTTACATCCATAAATTTTTAAATTAATTTAAAAATACTTAAATTTATTCTTACACATAACTTGAGGCCTTTTCCATCATGTTTATTTAGAACGATGGACATAATCATGATTTCTCATATTTATTGAATCTTTAACGCATTCTGTATGTACCTGCATATAAAGCTAAAAGAAATTTAGTTTTTATAAGGAATTGTGTGCAATTTGCTTACCTAAAACTGGTGATATCTGATTATTGATCTTAAACTATTTCACTTTTTAATGTCTGCCTCAAACTTTATGGTTTTTCACAGTTGAAGGTTTATTTGATGTTTTGCACATCCCTGTGCAAAAATGTAAACAATTAGATGTTTAGTTCAATTTTGTGTAAGCTATGTGTACCTGTGATATCATTTTGATTTTTGCCTTTCTTATGATTCTTGATTCAATTTCTATTACATATTGGTTATGACCATTTTTGCTTTTTATATATTTTATGTAATTCTCACTTTTTTTTTTTTTGTTTATTTTCATGGTGACATCTCCTCTAACAAGGTGGGTGAAGTTGTCACATCGACTAGAATTTTGTGCCTTTGCAAGTGGTTGCACGATTTGAGGAGATTGGTCTCTTGTCATTCTTGTGAACACTGGAGAATAACCCTCCACAAAGCGATGTGATTATTATGCATGCTTTAGAAGAGAGGTGGATGGAAACTACTCATACCTTTCTTTTACTGTGGATAAGGGAGTTGACATTCACCCTGGGGACTTCACCTTTATGTCAAGGATTCAATATTTGAGTATTCTATTGCCCACTAATGTGAGAGTCTGCCATCCTATTCTATAGTAGATTATGTGTGCCACCACCTCTTCAAGTGTGTCCTTAATACCAAGGGAAACATTACGTTCGAGTGTTCTAGCTTGATGAGGGAGGTTTCGATACAAGCCCTTACAAATCAATCGTTCAGGTGACTTATTGCTTCCTAATGTAAAATCGTATGGGGATTTTATTCTGCAACCCTAGAGACATGGTAGAGATATGCCTCCTATCAGCCCTTGAGCACCTACTGATTTGTCACTTCAACTAAGGCTTTGCTCCAATAGCCCACTTGCACTAAGATCTAGCTAGATGTTGTTATGGGTTATCATACATGAATGACATTTGACAAGTTGTTGAGGTAATTTACTTGTCCATTTTCCCTTTATTTCTATTTTATATCATTTTATTTTATTGTTAATGTATCCTTTGGCAATCTTTGATAATCGAGCTAGGGCTATTAGAGAGTGGAGACCCTCTGGGTAATATGAAGGGATGGTATCCTCGCTTCGTATATTAGAGTACACACACCATAATAAGACATCAGTAAGGGGTCTGTTCCATCTATAGAATATAAACCATATTATCAATTTTATGATATTTGCGAATCTTGAAGGATAATTATAGTGGAATATTTTATTTTTTCTATAGCTTTATTTGGACTAGAAGGGGCTAGTAGATGGGTGGCTTTCAGGGGTTTTTAACATTGAAGAGGTCTCTTCTTATGATCGACCACTATTGGTGGGGACCTATATTTCAAAGTGATACCCTAGAGAGTGAGTGTTGCTTTGGCCAGAAGGTCTAGACACTCGATTCGTGCCCCTATCATTTACCATCTGACATGTTTTGGGCATCAAATTTGAAAGGCACTAAGTACGATGACCTTAACATTGAGCCCTGAATAGTAGCTCAGAACACGAGGCATGGGTATTAGGCGTAAATGGTCGAGACCCTACTAGGGACGATTTTGTTAGTAAAGACGTGCATCAGGGCCTTCCCCCATCATAAGGCACATGTCAGGATGGTGTTATGGCACAACAACTTATTCAAAAAGGAGGTTGATAGAGCCCACTCCCACAGTTAGGAGCCACAAGCATACTAGAATATTTAAGACCTCTAGTCTAGAGCCAATCTTGTTAGGGGGCTAGACCATTTTCTATATAGTTTAGTGGATGTGTATCTTCCTTTATCAAGTCTATGATGGCTCTAGACGTCACTCGATCATCATGCTCATTGAAGCCATGTGGCATGACCCAAGCAAGCATTATTTCATTATATTTTTTTATATTTATTATTTATTTCTTATTGCATTTATTAACTCTATCCCATGTTTATGAATCCCATACGTCTAGGTTGAAGGCTTGTTTTATATGCCAGTTACGCTCAATAGGACAATGATGTATTAAACTTGTCAAGTCCAGGTTAGTAATAATACAAGTTATGTATGCATAGTGATGTTTGTGTTTATATGTGACCTAACCATTCTGACCTTATTTGCATTGTAGATGGTGGTCCAATGACAAGCTTGGGAGCTTAATGAGACATAAAATGGGTTATCAGAGCTGCAATCCTAGATGGAGTGAATGAAGAACCAGGTGTCAATTGAGTCAAAGAAATGTATAAGCACCTCAGATAAAGGTGAGGATGATTAAGTCAACCATAGTTGGCCCCTTATCTATATTTTAGGATTATTCTCCCTCTTTTTTTTTTTGATTGTTTAACACTTTAGCTATTGGACTAGGTTGGTTTAACTTAAGTCATAAATCTCTTTTGATTTTGACAATAGAGATTAATCAATTCTAATGTTTTCATAAGGTGATGTTTTATAAATTATAAGTTAGATTTTGGCATTAGAAGTTGAATGGAGTTCAAATCTCCAACCTTGTAAAGTTCACTCTAATTCGCGCTAAGTGTATTGTACATCACGATCGCGAATTAGTCACAAAGAAGGATGAAGCTAGGCTAAAGGAATTTGCAGATAACTTCGCTGCCGCAACACACCAAAAGTTGGCAAAACCTTAGTCACAAAAGAATTTATGATGTGTTCATGCCTTAGTCGCAACCATGACTTTTATAGTGACAAAGGAGGGAACTAAAGCCATAACCATAACTTGCCAAGTGTCCCAATTATTCAAGAGTAGACAGTGTTACAACTTATGTCATGTACTCCTATAACCAAATCTTTATGGCCATCATCAATAAGGTATTGCCAAGCATCCCAAGAGTCCCAAGTGATTGATCACATTCAATAACAAACCCATTCAAACATGTCGATATCTTATAGATCAATTGATCAACATGAGCACCAAGCCGAAAAGCCAATTTCTTCTTCCATCTCATATCATAGCCATTTATCATTTTGTAGGGGCTTTTAATGAGGACAATGAAAAGGTCCTCACTAAGAAACTCTTTTCATCCTAAAATTTTCTTAAACTTACCAACCTAATCAACGCCAAAGCCATTCACCTAGATACATATGCCTATACCTTAGTTGCATTTAGGGCTAAAAAGATGGAATCCTCTCAAGCCACCAAAAGGAGGAGGCTCATTATTGAAGGAGTCCTGCCAATCCCTCCTCAACCTAAGCCTATAGCAAAATTGTCTCATGCCACCATCAACAACAAATTGGACAAGATGATGAGGATGATGAAGAAGAGATTCCTTTTTCTCTCACATCTTCATAGTGACATGGACTTGCAAGAAAAGTTGGGAGTTCCTCATTGCTATCTTCCAAACTTTACTGAGTTTGAGGACATTCAAGAAGAAGAAAGCCATGATGGAATTGAAGATGGAGATGAAGCAGAAGGTGGAGATAATAAAGAAGAAGAAGAAATTTCTGGAGATGATGATGATTCTTCTACTTTCTAATATAAGATCTCTTGTATTTTTTTCGTTTTCTTTTTGAATGAAAAAATTGTGATCCCACAACTTATTATGAATATATATAAAAAGTGTTTGCTCTTTGACATTTTATGTCTTATTGTGATTGCTTTATTTCACTTTGTTATACATTTGCTCGTTATGAATACTTATCTATTTATTTTTATGCAATTGCTCTTTCCCCTTTACCCTATTTTTGATCTGGCCAAAGGGGGAGAGATAGAATCAATAATGAATCAAAGGGGGAGAGAAAATAATAGCATAAGTTGAGGGGGAGCATTATATACTTGTCATACTTAGAAATTTTTTTTTTTAATTCTTACCTTGATTGTTTAGAAGTCATACTTAGAAATTTGCTAAAGATTCTAAGTGCATATTGAACAATTTACCATTCCAACTAAACAACTTCAGAACTCATGCATTTATTTTTTTCTCTTAATCAATCTAAGTTGTCAAAATCAAAAAGGGGAAGATTGTTGGACTAGTTTGATCTAACCTAAGTCATGAACCTCTTATGATCTTGACAACAAAGATTGATCAATTTTAATTCTTTCATTAAGTGACATTTTGCAGATTATAAGTTAGATTTTTTCATTAGAAGTTAGATGGAGTTCAAATCTCTAACCTTGTAAACTTCATTCTAATTCGCAGTGAGTGTATTATAAATCGTGATCGCAAATCAATCATAAGGAAGGATGAAGCTAGGCTAGAGGAATTCGCAGACAACTTCACTACAGTGGTACACCCAAAGTTGTCAAAGCCTTAGTCACAGAAGAATTCGCGGTGTGTGTCACACCTTAGTCGTGACTGCAACTTTCATAGCGGCAAAGGAGGAAACTGAAGCCCTAACCATAGCTTGCTAAGTGTCCCAGGTGTCTGTTGAAGATTAAAAATCGTGAGGCCAAAAGTTTGTTCGCTACCGCAACTCAAGCAGTTGAAGTGTTCACTTCAAATAGAGGAATTCAGGGTCTCAGTCTCGCCCAAGGCATTGATATCTTGTGACTTCGACTTTTGAGAGTTGTTAGAACACAACGACTATATTTTCCTGCATGACCAATGAAAATCTAACATGTGAATGAGCCGTTAGACACAAATGATGTTTTTCACTGAAATTGTCGACTCCTCTATGGAAATTGGAAATTCACAACCGCAACTTGAGTCTGACAAGCATTTAATGCTGAATCTACCTAGCACATCTTAGAGATTTGTTGATAGTTTTAGTCTAACATCTCTTTAGTGGGTATGAGCTATAAATACTCCACCAAACATATGTAAGTGTAATAGAATTCATTAATTTGTAACCATACTCTTACTAATTTGGTACTAATTCTTTCAATTCTTATTTATGCTTTAATGATTGGTGTGACCAATAAACACCATTGTAAGAGGTTTTAGTGTGAGCCTTGAAAACACTTGTGAGAGGTTTTAGTGTGAGCCTTAAAAATACTTGTGATAGGTTTTTAGTATAAGCATTGAAAACACATATAAGAGATTTTTGTATGAGCCTAGAAAATACAAGTTTTTAAAAGTTTGGTGTGAGCTTGGAAACACCTATTGAGTTTAGTGAAACACCCAATTGTAGAGAATTAGGGAGTGGACGTAGGGTTGGTTAATACCCAAACCATTATAAACTATTGTATCTATTATTCTCTTATTCTACTTAACTTCTTAAACACCTTATCCCTCATATTGATTTTTTTTACACTAATTCAACCGTCCTTCCTTTGTGCCCTAGGCCAATAAGTAGTATCAGAGCTAAGTATCACAAACGAACCTAAATTGGGTGAGCAAAAATCATGGCACAAAGGGAATCCACTCACACCTCAAGCCCTACTTTGATGGAATCGACTACACTCATTGGAAGTATAGGAAGGAGATTTATCTTGATATAGATGTGGTGGATCTTTGGGATGTTATGGTTAAAGAATGGAAGCCACCCACCAAAGTGGTGGATGGGAGTGAAGAACTCATTCCTATAGAAGAGTGGGTTAAAGCACATAGAAGATCAAATCGCAAGAACAAGAGAGCCATGAAAATTCTTCTAAGCTCTCTCTCAAGAGAAGAGATTAGAAGAGTACAACATTGCCAAACAGCCTATAGCATATGGAAAGTTTTGAAGAAGCAAAGGCACCACTGGTGAAATCCAGTCGGTTAGAGATATATGTGATGGAGTGGGAATTTTTCATGATGAAAAAGGATGAGAGCATCACTGACATGACCAATAGACTCCTAGCAATCGCCATCAACATGAAGAAGTTTGGCAGGATTCTCACAAATCATAAGGTTAACTCCAAAATTTTAAAGTTTTTTCCTCTTAAAAAGTTTAATGCTATAGTGTGCAGTATCCAAGAATCCAATCTAGAAATAGGGAAGGTGCCAACGGATGTCTTAATAGGCAAACTCTTAACTCATGAGTTAGCCTTAAAGAAAGATGAGGAGATGAAGAAAATGAGGGGCTAAGAAGAAAAATCTAAAAAACATAAAAAGAAAACCTTACCACTCAAGTCCACTTCTAAGGATAAGGAAGTGGAGGTTAGTTCAAATGAAGAAGAAAGTGACAAAGAGGAAGAGGAACTAGCAATGCTCTCTAGAAGGACAAAAAAGCTCATTAGAATAATAAAGGAAAGAAGAAACTTCAAGAGAGTTACTCCTAATCCTAAAGAGAGACAAATCGAAGTCACTTATTATGAGTGTGGCAAGCAAGGCCACATCAAATATGCTTATCCCAAGCTAAAGAAGAAGAAGAAAGGGGATAAAGAGAAGAGAAAAAGCTTCAAAGCCACTTGGGATGATAGCTCAAGTGAGGATGAAGAGGATGAAGAGATTGCCAACATATGCTTCATGGCTCAAGAAGACTCTCCTAATGAGGTAAGCACTTCATCTCATTCTCATTCAGATTATGATAACTTAAATGATATAGATGAAGAGCTTTTAGAAGCTCTCACTATGAGATATGACAAGTATAAGTCATAAATGAAATCTTATAAGAGAAAATGCTCAAAATTAGAGGATGATTATAAATTCCTTATTGATCTTGTAAGTGACTTAAGGACTTCAAATGAAGAACTCAAAAAATCAATGGAAAATCTTTCCAAATCATCTTCATCATTAGCTTCATTAGGAAAAGAGAATGATACTCTAAAGGGAGAAGTCATTGAGCTTAAAAGCTCTATCTCTAAATTTCATAAGGGTAAGAAAGTTTTGGATACACTCATAGTATCACAAAGGCCTCCCTTAATTAGGCATGGTCTAGGATTTAATGAAGCCTCTCCACATCTACACTCACTACATTTATTAGAGCAACAACACCTCAAACCTCAAGTGTTGAAGTCATGAGGAAGAAAAGTGCTCTAAGCACTAAATTCCTAATGCCTAAAGGCAAAAGGAAATGAAATGGCTCAAGGCTTGCTTCAATAAAGGCCAATCATGCTTACATGTATAATAAGAAACATGTTCACGCACACAAACACAAATAATTCTCTACTACTCATCATCACTCATGCACTTACATCACTTACATAACCAAAGTAGGCCTCCAATTTATGTTAAGTTTATGCATAGGAGAAAGACTCATAAGTCTAAACTCCAATGTCACTATTGCATGAAATATGGGCACATTAATATTCATTATTATATTAGGATGGCTCACCTCAAATTAGAGGACCCTTGAACTCCTAACCTTTTTAGACCTAAGTATGTTTAGGTACCTAAGAAAAAGTGATTTACTTGTATTATGTAGGGATTTGTGGCAGCCACCAATAAATCAAGCAATTGGCATGTGGATAGTGGATACTCTAAGCATATGACAGGCAATAGGAAGCTATTCATAACATTGAAAGAAAAAGAAGGTGAAAATGTCACATTTGGTAATAATGCCAAAGGTAAGGTAATTGGCATTAGAACCATTGATAAGAACGATTGTTCTTTGATAGATTGTGTACAACATAATTTGTTGAGTATAAGTCAATTATGTGACAAAGGTAATAAAGTCACCATTGATCCTAGAGAATGCCTAGTCACCACATTAGTGGATGATGAGATTATTTTCAAGGGTGAAAGGAAAGGCAATACCTACTCAATTGACTTAGATAATTTGGCTAACCAATCTTTCAAGTTTCTTATGTCTTTTAGTAATAAGGTTTGGTTATGGCATAGAAGGCTTGGGCATGCAAGCATGGATCTACTACAAAGACTATCAAAAGGAAAGCTAGTGGAAGGCCTTCCTAAGCTAAGTTTCATTAAAGACAAAACATGTGGTCCTTGCCATATGGGGAAGCAATATCAAGGCTCCTACAAAGCTAAAAATATTATAAGTTCATCTAGACCTTTTCAACTAATTCATATGGACTTATTAGGACCTATTAGAAGTGCTAGCTTAGGTGGAAAACATTATGTACTTATCCTAGTTGATGATTATTCTAGGTTTATTTTGGTGTCCTTTTTAGCTCATAAGAATGATACTTTTGATGCTTTCAAAAGCTTTGCAACAATAATTCAAAATAAAAGGATTACTTCATTTCTTCTATAAGAAGTGACCATGGAAATGAATTTCAAAATTAGTCTTTTGAAACTTATTGTTTGGAGAATGGAATTTTTCACAACTTTTTAACTCCTAGAAGACCATAACAAAATGGTGTTGTAGAGACGAAAAATAAAACACTAGTAGAAATAGTTATAAACATGGTCAATGAGTATTCTT
>CATIWR010181971.1:0-20931 GCA_949677035.1 Omphalea diandra | reverse complement strand
GACAGTGGCTCAACCCTTTGCACCTCCTGCCCTCCATCTCATGAAGGGAATTACCAAGGAAGAAAAAGAAAGATTCAAGGTGAACTCCTCCAAAGTGATTCTCCCAAACAAGATTCTATCAACATTCATGTTAGAGACTTTGGGCTTCAATGCGGAGATTAGAGCCTTTCTCTCAAATTTGGGATGGAACGAGTTCATCTTCTGAGATGAACTCGGATATGAGGAGGTTGTACGCGAATTCATGTGCATTGTGCAATTACACTGAAAATTCAATTCGAGAGTCGGCTAATACGGGTTAGTGTTTCAGGCCTTTGGCGACCCCTTCGACATTACCTTCGACCAATTATCCTTCCTTTTTAACCTACAAGTCGGAGAACACATCCCCTTCATCATCTCTGCACTTGACTTTATCTACTCCGAATTTTAGTCAGAGATTTCCATCGAAACTAAACACGACCCCTGCTCCTCTTTATCCAAACACATTAAAACCCTACCCCTGTGGATCCTTCATTGCATCATCACCTTTTCCGTCAATGCAAGAGGTGATGGTAACAAGAAGGTTTCGTAAAAAGACTTAGCATTCTTGTTTTGCCTTGTCAAAAACCAACCCATCCAAACTAACCGTTACCTTGTGGATCAATTGATCTACATGAGTACGAAACCCAGAAGCCAGTTTCTCTTGCCTTTCCACATAACAGCCATCTACCATTTTGTTAGAGCACTTGATGAAGAGAAAGAGAAATTTCTTAAGAGAAATTCCTCACCAAGAAGCTCCTTCCCTCTCAGAACTTTCTAGACCTAACCTATCTCATCAACGCCAAGGCAATCCATCCGGACACATACATTTATACCCTTAGTGCAATAGGTGTGAAGAATATGGAAACCTCCTAAGCTTCTAAGCAAAAGAGGCTCCAAATTGGAGAAAGCAACATTCATGTCCCTATTTCTCAACCAAAACCAAGTTAAAGTTATCTCTTTCCACCATTGATTGCAAGGTGGACAAGCTAATGAGGATGATGAAGAGAAGATTCCTCTTCCTTTCACATCTTCACAGCGATATGGTGGATCTCCAAGAGAAACTAGGAGTTCCTCCTTGCCATCCTTCAGACTTCATCGAATTTGAAGATACGCAAGATGGGGATGACAACAAAGACGACATTGAGGATGGAGACGAAGCCAAGGGAGCATAACAAGCACTAGAGACACCATCTTCCGGAGATGATTCTCCACTACTCTAGATTCAGGATCTTTTATATTTATTTTTCACTTTCCTTATGTTTACTTTTTTTTTTTTATAAATATTGTGACCTCACAGTTATGAATATATATAAAACTTGTCTCTTTGCAAACATTGCTCTTTTATGTGATTGATGTTATTCTCTTATCCATTGCATTATGTTTGCTCCTTATGAATACTTATGCATGAATCTTTTTTTCCCGTATGCACCCTCTTTTTGATCTTGCCAAAGGGGAGAGATAATTATTATGAAAGGGCGAAAATAATGAAAATAATAACTTGAGAAAAATTGTAGCATAAGTTGAGGGGGAGCAACATACTTATTGTTTTTATCAAATTCACCTTTGATTGAATGAATTTTGTCATAATCATTCATTGAATCATATTACAATTCAACTTCACTTTCTTGCATTATTTTCACTTTAAGATCTATCTAAGTTGTCAAAATAAAAAAAAAGGGAAGATTGTTGGACTAGGGTAGTTAACCTTAAGTCTTGGACCTCTTTTGATCTTGACAAAGGGGATTGATCAATTCTAATGTTTCAAGTTAGTGTTGTTTTATAACTTTTTTTTGTTAGTCTTTAAGCTAGAAGTTGGATAGAAATCTTAGTCTTCAAAGAATGTGAAGCAACTTCTAAATCACGACCACAATTTAATATTCGTGACCACGATCCATGAGAATACTTGCTAGAAAATCAGACAGATGAAATCGTGGAGTCATTCTCGGTCGCGACTCATCTAAAAGAACAACTCCAAAAGTGACAGACGAATTCGTGGTGTAAAGCTTACCTCAATCGCGACCGTGAATTTTAAAGTAACTCAATATGTAATCAAGTCCACAATTACAGCTTGACAAGTGTCCCAAGTAATTATCGAAAGTTAAAAATTGCGATGGGAACTTGTTGGTAGCGACCGCGAACCCAAAAGAAGAAGATGAACACTTTTGGTAGATGAATTCGAGTCCTCAGTCGCGTTCTATACAAGAAAGATGGCGATCGCTACTTTTAAGAGCAAGTGAAAGGCAATAACTATATTTTCCTGGTGAACTAATCAGAAGCTGCCACGTGGACTAGCCGTTAAACACAAACGAAATTTTCCTTATGGAATTTGGAATTCGCGATCGTGAATCAAGACTATAAAGCATTTAATGCGAAAATCTGTCTAGCACACTTTGATGATTTTGTACCAGTTTTATTGCAACGTCTCTTTGGTAGGTAGAGGATATAAATACCTTACCAAACAAATGTAAATGCAAGAGAATTAATAACTTTGTACCCAAACTCTTGCAATTTTGCTACTCACTCTTTTCTATTCTTTAAGTCATTATTAAGTGTAAGCATAAACACCATCTGTAATAGGTTATAGTGTGAGCCTGTTAAAACACTAAGAGAGGTTGTTGTGTGAGCCTATTAAAACACGAGTGTATAAGTTGTTGTGTGAGTCTTTAAAACACAAGTGTAAAAGTTTGGTGTAAGCTTGAAAACACTTTTGAAAGATAGTGGAATACTCAATTTCTAAGAATTGGGGAGTGGACATAGGGTCGATTATACCCGAATCACTATAAACCTCATGTTTCCTCTCATCTCGTTTCTCCTCTTTTTCCAATCTTAATTTTTATATACCAATTCAACCCCTCATTCTTGGTGCCTAAGGCCAACAATATATATATATATATATATATATATATATATATATATATATATATATATATATATATATATATATATATGTTTTATTGTTTTCTACATAGAAAAAGGAGTATTCACATTTTTCCTCGAAAAAATACAAAATGTTTTAGAGAGAAAAAAAACCTAGTGCTAGTACACAACCCATTTTTAGAGGAAACCTCTTCATATGGATACTTGTAGAGGGCGATCATCTTGGTGACGTCTTAATCTAACTTTAAGCTCGAAGTAAGGGGTTACTGATGTAAACCTCCTTTTAACCTTCCAACAGATCTATCATCTTTCACACTAATCAATAAGATTCGTATCTTTTCCTTTTGATTTAATTGAATCGCATGGATGTTTGATGGATTTTCATGTAGAAAATTTTTGTTTTTATGTTGTGTTTATTCTATAAAACCCAACATTTCAAATAAAGGTTTTTTGAAATTCCTAAAAGCTGTTGATATGAAGATGGAAGCTCTTTTTGAGCAACTTCTTGTTTTGTTTGATTTCCATGTGAATGCTATTATAGCTGATACTTATTTAGGATAGGTTGTTAATGTTGGTAATCAAAGGAATGTTTCAATTACTTCTCTTTGGACTATCTCTGCTTCTTTTTTTTTTCTCTTTTTTTCTACCATTTAAATCATATCCATGAAAATAGGCATTTCCCCATCCAATTATCAGGTCTATAAGATAAGTAGAACACCCATTAGTGTTCTTTTAATTTCATATCTAATTAAAGTTCTACTTTTGTTTGTTTGCATTTCTTCTTTGTGTTAAAACAAGGAGAATAACGTATGGATTATATATAGATCTTCCAAACATATTTCATGGGATTATTCAAAAAAAATTGCCATGAGCATTGGAATTCGTTTTAATGTTGCCCAGAACACAATACTTGTTATTTCATTATGCATATGATCTTGAATCCCAAGTCACTAATGCTTTAAAATCAAAATTTCCTTTCTTATACACCCTTTAGGTCCTCTCATACCTTATTTTGAAGAGCAAAGCAATTTTGCTTTGGCTATCATTGACCAAAATATCTTTAAGTACATAGAATGGCTAAATTATGAACCTAAAGATTCAATCTTGTATGTCTCAATGAGAAGTTTTCTTTCAGTTTCAAGTACCCAAATAGATGAAATGATAGTTGCAATGCATAATAGTGGTAAGTGGATCAACTATATAGATAAAATGAATGAAAGAAGAGGAAGATGAATGTGAGTGGGTGAGGTGTTTTTTATTTGAAATATTATAATTATGGTGGTGAGGTGGCATCTCAGGCCGTTTTTTCAGTTGAAAATACTTTGTTGTTAACCATTGATGATTTTAAAGATTTTTGTGATACACTTTTCATTTAGAGACCTTTCTATACATGCCTCATTGTCAGGGAACAATGGGTGAAATTAACGAAAAATAAGATCTCTAAGCTTGTTGTCATCAAATTGTTGGAAAAGAATGAATGTTGGGTCAAACTCAGAAAGAATAGCCATCACCTTAGTAATGACAATGACAATGAGAAGTTTTCTTTCAGTTTCAAGTACCCAAATGGTTGAAATTGTTGTCCCTTGGTGCCTTAGAAATGGGATTTGAATAGGGCAATGACAAGTAAAACCTAACAACTGATATATGCAAAAATTAAGAGAAATAGACATAATCAATTTATCGAGGATCGACACAACCCTGCCTACATCCTCTCCTCTATTCTTTCACTAGAGATTTTCACTATCAAGATAAACTCTAAGTGTTATCAATCACCTTTCCATAAGTAGTTTTTGGGCACTACTAAGTTGTTACAAGTAGACTTTCTAGTGCTACTAAAATCGTTTCCCAAAATAGGTTACAAGTACTACCTTAAACCTTTCACAAAAATGATTTAGATCTATAAAGATCTTCTTAAACCAAAAACCTTTCTCTTAAGAATTTACAATTTAATGATAAGAAAGAACACTCACACTCAAACAATAAATAATAATGATCACACTTATAAATTATGCTTGACTTGGTGGTGAGTTTTGGAAGATGTCTTAAACCTGTTCGTCAACTATGTTTTTGGAGAAGTCTTGTGCAAGTTTTGACAATTGATCTTCCTTTGAAGCTAGATCACATTTATTTCATCCCTTTTGTTAAAGATAGTTTTCACAACATAATAAACTCATTTTTGACCATTTTTCACTTTTTCTCTACTGAATTATATTGTGGGAGAGTCCTTTTATAGGTAGAGACACTAAACTAGTTGTTAGAAAGAAGGCTATCATTCCATGTAAAAAAGTAATCATTCAACACCTATTGGACAGTCTTCATGCTCGTTATTGGGTGAAAATACAACTTCAACGATTGTTGATTTTACTGAAATGCTTGTTGAAACTAGTCGTTAGAGAAAGATCCGTCTAGATGCTCCTTTTCTGAATTTCTCAAATTTTTAGTCACCAACCCCTTCAATGATTGTTAGAGCTTCTAAATGCCTATTGGAATTAAACTTCAACTCCTGCTGGGATATGGATAATGCCTATTGAAAATCTCCAAGATGATGTGAACTTGATGTTCTATTTTTCAAGATTTTGTATAATGTTTCAATGGTTGTTAGCTTTGGTCAATGTCCATTGAAAAGTGTTCTAATGCTTGTTGAACATTTGATCATCTCTCGTTGGAGGGTCCATAAACTTTAGCTCTACTTGGGTGCTTTTACAATGGCCATTGGCATAAGTCTAATGCCTGTGTTGAGACTTCGAGGGTTCAGTTCATATTGAGTCATTTGGTCCAATGCTTATTATGACAATGCAATGCTTGTTGAGGTATTGATGAGTCACGCCTGTTGCGAAAATGCAATGCCTGTTGAAAAGGTTAGCTTGCAAAGCTCAAGAGTTTTCAATAACCAACGCCTGTTGTATAATGAGAGAGTTGATGGTTGAGGGGTCTAGAATCCTTAACTCATATTTGTGTGTCACTTCAATGCCTGTTGATGAAGTCACATTGCCTGTTGAAATGTAACAACACTTGTTACCTTTGAATACTTAGAGTTTTTCCAAAAACACTTCTTTTTAAAACCTTTGATCAACAAATTGATGTACTTGCAAGATCTTGCACATAAACTCAAACAAAAGTGAGCTTTTACATATGTTTGTAATCATCAAAACAAGCTTGGTTTACAAAAATTCCCAAGCTAGATCCAATAAAAATGATGGTTCAATGCATAATTATGGTAAGTAGATCAATTATAGAGGGAAGATGAATGAGAGAAGAGGAAGACAAAGGTCAGAGGGTGAGGTGCTTTTTATTTGAAATATTGTACATGTGGTGGTGAGGTGGCATATCAGGCCACTTTTTCAATTGAAAATACTTTGTTGTTAACCATTGGTTATTTTAAAGATTTTGTGATACACTTTTTTATTTATGGACCTTTATGTAGATGATCTCATTGTTAGAGAACAATGGATGAAATTAACCGAGAATAAGATCTAGAAGATTGGTGTTGTAAAATGGTTGGAAAAGAATGAATGTTAAGTCAAACTCAAAAAGACCAGTCATCACCTTGGTAATGATAATGAGGATGACTATTACAATATCTTCTCACATGTAAAGTAAAGAAAAAGACAAAACAACTACTGACAAAACCCATGTGACCATAAAAGTAGAAGGAATCTACATCACATGCTTTGCTTATCTCTGCTAGCAAAAAATCCATGTGACTTTTAAAAGTAAAAAGAATCATTATCATGTTCTACTCTTTAAAAATTTACAAATATGCCATCCACCTTCTCTATAAAAGGCAAGCTCCTCTAGTTACAGAGGTAAAACCTTTAGAAGCAAAATTCAGATCTAAATAAATTTGTGTGTTGAGCATCCATAGCTGTAATTAGAAATCTGCAAAAGAAGTTTTGCGAAAGGATGTTCAAAATATTGCACCAAAATAAATTTTTGCAAGGTGAAAAGTAATCCTTTTTATATTTGATTTTGATATTAAATTTATTAAAGAAGATACAAACTTAATATCAAATTTTCTAAACTGAGAATTTCTCCAAAACAAGCCGTAAATGTCTCCTTGTGGGATGTGCAATCAATCAATTTGATTTTTTACTAAAATTAGTCAAACTGAAATGTACATTTTTCAAACTGAATAGAATTGAATTTTTTGGAAAAATTAAATAAACTGAACCAATTTTACAAACATACAAATTGAATTAAACTGAATCTATAAAATTTTGATTCAATTCAATTTGATTTAATTAAAGTACAATATTTTTAAATCTAGTTTGATTCAAATTGGTTTGATTTATAATAATTTTAGTTTTTCAATTTTACATGAAAAAAGAATTGAAATAAAAAACAATATTCTTTTAAAATAAAAATCAAATCAAACTGATTTTTATTGAAAAATCAAATCAGATCGATTGATTTAAATTAGTTCAATTGATTTTTTGGTCCAATTTAGTTTTTTCTCACCCCTACATCCCCACAAGTCTAAAGATAAGGATAAAGTCCTATACAAGCTAATACAAAACTTACATCAATCTAGTTCATAAAATTCTGGATTAATATGGTTGAAGGAAAAAAAAGAAAATAAGGCTTAGTTCTCATAAAAGCAGTAGCAAGTACAACAATGGATATTATCTCTAGCCCAATCTCCATAACTACTTCTAGCCATATAAATTCTATCATAGGCCTCACAGGCCTAGGACGGTAAAAATTTTGAAACTATTTCTACAAAACCTGATATAGGATATTCCTCTCAAAAACTCTATCTCAAAAATTAGTTTCTACCGAACTTAAGGTACATCATTCCTCTCATAAATTGTTATCTAACAAATCATTACACAACCAAACTATTATCTTTTGTGATATATAAGAAGCTTTTTGAGGTGTATCAAGTGTTGATTTATGGAATTTGAAAAGATCAGAACATTATCAATGTAGACAATGTAAAATTGAGAGATTGAATTGTAAATGTCATTCATGATCATTTAAAATTTTGAGGGCATATTTTTTAAGTCAAAGAGCATGACATTCCACTCATATTGCTCAAAAGGAAAGGTGAATCTTATTTTGTACCTATCTTTTTTGTATAATCAAATATGTCAAAATTTAGATTTCGTATCAAATTTTAAAAATATAAAAGTATATATGTATATGTTTGCACATGCAGGCACATACTCGGTTCTGGTGAATTTTATTCTTCAATATAGTACTGAATCTTAAAAAATATTTTTATTACATTTGAGTATAGAAAAATAGTTTATATATCAAGTTAATTAGAAAAAAATTACTTATAATTATTTATGTAAAATTATTATTATAGCTATAATTAGTCATTAATTTACCAATTTTTTTTACCAAATATAAATTATACGCTGATTTAACATATACTTTACTTTGAATATAGTAAAACAAAATTTTTTACTTATAATTTTTTGAAGAATTAATTTTTATCAACATTTTAAAATGATATTATAAATTAAAAATATAATCTATTGATTAGTTTTTAATTAGATTAGTTCAATTAGTATGGTTTAATTATTATTTTTAAAAAAAATTTAAAATATATAACTAGTACTTAAAAATATTTTAAAAAATTAATATAAAATGATAACATAATAAAAATATATTTTTAACATTTAAATTTTTTTAAATATAATTTTCAAATTTTCAAAAAAATATATAATTTTAAATTAAATTAAATTAATGAAAATTTTAATTTTAATTATTTTTAATAAATTAAATTTTAATTTTTAATATGATCAAATCACTAATCAGTTTTTCAATTTTACTGTGATGCGTCGAATCGAATTTTAAAAAACACTAACTTTTGCTTTCATTTCAGAAACCCTCGAAGCACTAATTTGGACCGCGTTCAGTCCAGCAATCATATTAACACGTTTAGGTCAAACCAGACGAAGAAGCGCGCTTCCCTTTCCGTTTGACTGCCACGACGCCCCCCGTCTCACTGTACACAAAAAAGAACACATTCGGGCCCACCATCCTCAACATGTCAAGAACTCGTGCTAGTATCACGTGCAGCGCACCCTATCATAACATAAACAGAATTATGAATAAAAAATAAAAAGTAAAAATAACACCCTGTTTGTTAGTTAGAGAGAAAGAGAAAGAGAAAGAGAGAGAGAGAGAGAGAGAGAGATGGGTAAGATACTGGAGAAGAAGAAGAAGAAGAAAGGTCGTCCTTCTCTCTTAGATCTCAAAAAACGCACCCTTAAAGAACAGCAGCAGCAGCAAAAACTACAACAACAGAAGCAAAATCAAAATCGAAACAATTCTAATTCAAATTTGAAAAATTTAGTCCTCCATAATTCCCTTAATTACAAGTCTGCCACTGCTACCACTACCGTTCCCCGGCGATCTACCCGCCGCAACCCCGTCTCTTCCTCTCCCGAAACCGAAAACGACGACGAAGACGAATTGAGTGGGAAGTGCCGAGAGAAGAAGCTCAAACTGGTCCTCAAATTGCCTTCGTCCCAAAAATCAGAGGCTGATTCGGGGTCGCTTAACTCCACTGGGTCAGAGGATAAGACAACGGCGTCGTATCACAGAAAACGGAAAATCAGTAAGATCGGTGATGGATCTGGGTTTGGTGTCGATGAAAAGGTACTCCAATTTTTTGACAGTTATGTTTTTCAAAAAAATATTTTAATAATAATAAGATTTTTTAAATTTCTGCTATTTATGAATTGGAAAAAGCGCGAAAACTTTTTAGTTCTGTTGGGATTTGAAATTAAATGCGTCCGAACTCCTAGAATTGCGGGCCTCTGCAATGGAATTTCAGTTGACTTTGTCTGTAGTCTTCTATTTTTTCTGGAAATTTGAAATAATTATTATTTTCTTTTGATGGAATTAAATTTTATTCTGTCTATTGCGAGCTGAAATAATAATGAAATTCTTGACAGTCAAATCTTAATAAAAAGTGTAAATTTGTCTTTTCCTTAATTATTATTTCTTAGTTTCTTTTTGTTGCGTTTGGGTTTTCCCATTTTGGCGCTTAGAAGCCATTTTTTTGCTAATTGCTATTATTTTTATTTTTTATTTTTAAATTTCAGGAGGAGAAGTCTGTATCTGGCGCCAACCCGACAAATAATGAACAAGGTTTGTTATTTATGTCGTGATGATTTGGAAAACCCACTTGGTTAAATTTGATGAATTGTGGGGTTTATGTGCAGATTTGGGACCCTCAACGCCTTTACCTGATGAAAAGCTCTTACTGTTCATCCTCGATAGGCTTCAAAAGTGTGTCTTTCAGCTTCTGTGTTTATCAGACTATTTATGGTTCTTTTCTTTTTTTAAAAAGAAAATTTTTAATGCAATGGAATAAATTTAATTGCAGGAAGGACACGTATGGTGTGTTCTCTGAACCTGTAGACCCCAATGAGGTTTATTTCAAATCTTCTTTGCTGATGCATTTCATATTTTAGATTTTTCTTTATGATGTCTTGTTTGTAACTTTAGTTTTCCTGTTGATGATATCTTATGCAGCTTCCGGATTACCATGAAGTCATTGAGCATCCCATGGATTTTGGGACCATCAAGAAGAAACTGTCTAGTGGGCTTTATGCCAACTTGGAACAATTTGAGGTTGGTTTATGAGCTTCTGATTGAACCTATTTGCTTTTTTTAGATTTTGACACCGTAATGTGAATGAAATGGATAGTAAATTACAATTTTCCTGAATCTAACTTGCGTCTACTTCCAGATAGCAATCCATAATGTCTAAAATTCTATCCCTGTCTATCCTGTGGACTGTTATTGCATATCAGGCATTTTTCTCCTTTTCTTGAAATGGGACGGTTAATTTCGTTTGGATTATATACTTAGTTAGTCCTTATTAATTGATTCTTTAGAATTATGATAGTGGAGCTTTGAAGTTTCTATGGCCATGACATTAAAATTAATATTTGTTCCTAGGAGTGAAGATTTGCTGCCGGTTACTTGCTTCGTGCTCTATTTGTGAAAGAGCAATTTTGTTTCACCTTAACCATTTTTGTGTTTTTGCCCGATTAGCAGAAAGGTCTTAAAAGAAGTTGTAGTGACTACCTTTCATTACTTTTACGCAAAGAGATACATTAGAGCTTGTTACATTAGGTGGATGCCCTTTGAAAATCTAGTGGTATTTGTGGTCCCTGTTTGTGTTAATATATGAGAATTAAGACCACATAAGAGATGTCAGATGCTATGTTAAAAGATATTGCAGAAGGCTCTGTGCTGTGTTACTATATGGACAAATGCCATAATTCTCAGGATAGCTAATGTGCATTTAATGGTTACAAAAGTAGGACTTACTTGAGGATGAGCTGGTACAAAAGTAAAGTTACTTCCTTTGTAATCTGAATGTTAAAGGGGGAAGTTGCAAACACTGAAACTTGCAATGTTGGACTTTTTGCAAACTATACACAGTTTCAAACTAGGAATCTCAAGGTTTCTGTATCTCTTTCTGTAAAATTGATTAGTTATTGGAGCGGAATAAACAGAGGAGGAAGTTTTCTATAGTTATGTCCATCAGAATCTGGTTGCTGTACCTCTGATTAAGGCAATTTTCTCTACTTTCCTGGTTGATTTCAGATCCACTTGAGGGTGTTTGCTTCATATGTCTGCATTGTGCTGTAGCATTTTGTGTGCAATGTAATTGTTGTTACTGTGTCTGAAGGAGTTTACCGGTTACTATAGATCATCTTAATGGGCACAATGCTGGCAATTAATTTATGGTGGTTGCACCTTTCAATTTTTGTGGCTAACTTGTGAAATGTGTGCTTAGATTATCAATGTACATGGAAGTTTGTATTTGGGTTGATTTCTCAACCGCGTTAGCAGCAAATTTGGAAGGTGATATGGCACTCCACAACCCAGAACCATTCCAAATTTGCTGCTAACGCGGTTGAGAAATCAACCCATCACATTACCATATCTGGAACTTTTCCATCTAATGCTGCCTCATTTTATTGTATGAGCAAGTCCTCACATCAAAATGACTCAATTTGTGCTATGTATCAATGGACATGCTCTTTGTTCACCATGTTTTCCTACTCCTTGACATGATATTTCAAGGACAACTGTGTACTGATTGTTATCTATTGTAACTTTTTTTTAACCACTCCAAATGTGTAAACATTTTATTCTATTCTTATCTAGAAGTATGTATCCAGGGCTTATTGTCATTGAATTTAATTAAATAATTGATCATTAATTCAATGCCATTAAGCAATTGGTTTGGGGGGCCAGGTGGTTGGTTCTTGTGATTTCTATACTAATCTCAAGTTCTGATGAAAATTGTTGTTCTGATTGATATTGAATTTGTATTTCTTGCTTCTCATTTTCATATTTTGAAGTAACAAAAGGTACACTTAAAAGCTGAATTAGACTAATCTTCTAACTTAATCATGCCCTGAAAGCAATTTACAATTTTATTTGATTTCTAAGAGAGACCTTCAAATTTCCTGTTATCTTCTTGCAGAAAGATGTGCTCTTAATTTGTTCAAATGCGGTGCAGTATAATGCTCCAGATACTATATATTTTAGACAGGTACAATCAGCTTTATAGCTCTGAAATTTCTGAGTGTTAAGCCTTACAGCAATGTTTCTAAAATTCTGTTGTTGTTGTCAGGCACGATCTATACAAGAGCTGGCAAAAAAGAATTTTGAAAATCTAAGGCAAGACAGTGATGATAATGAACCAGAACCAAAAGTAGTGAGAAGAGGTAGACCACCTACCAAGAATATTAGAAAGCCACAAGGCAGGCATTCACTGGAGCCTGCTGGTTCAGAGTTTTGCCTGGATGCAACTTGTGCTACTGGTGGAGAGACCACTGTCTGGTCCAATAATGATCTGAGAAAAGCAACTCATGTTTCAGAAAAGTCAAGATTCATAGATTCGTCAGGACGATCCCATGGTTTTCGCAATGATGCTTATTGGTTGACTTACAGCAAATTTGCGAGGAATGACGAAGCTACAGGTTCGAATATATATATATATATGTTCTAAGAAAAAGACTTCATGATATTAAAAAGAGGAAGTTTAAGGCATTTTCACTTTTAACTGCAGAGTCTATGCTTAAGGTTAATCAAATGAAGTATGCAAAAAGACAATTTTCCCCTGATGAGAACAGGCGCAATGGATACAAGCAATTATCAGCTGGTGGGCGGGAACCGTCAGTGTTGGCTACTTTTGATGCAGAAAGGAAACAGCTAATTGCTGTATGTATCACATTGATGTCCATTCTTTATTGATTCTTTTGAAGATCATTGTTAAATTATACATAATTTCCCCCTGCATTTGGTCTGGCCATGTTAGCTAACCCTTACTTTGGTTGGTTGATTGATGTTGCTTTTATATGAATCAGGTAGGGCTTTTTTCAGAGCATGGTTATGGAAGAAGCTTAGCTCGATTTGCAGCAAATATCGGGACGGTTGCTTGGAAAATTGCTTCAAAAAAGATAGAGAAGTCTTTGCCCCCTGGAATTAAGTTTGGTCCTGGATGGGTTGGGGAAAATGACATCCCACCACCGAGGGCATTGCTTTTTTCTTCACCACCTCAAGGTCTGCCATTGCTATTACAGCCCCTTCCTGAAGATTCATTTACAGATGCCACATCTTGCATTGTTGAGTTCAAAGAAAAACTGTCAGAAAAAATTGCAAAGAATGTGACAGATAATGAGGTGCAAACAGTTCACTCAATTTCAGAGGGACATTTAAGTAATAGTCTTTCTCCATCTGCCTCAGCTTCTATCTCCCCTGCAGCTGCTAGTATATCTGAATCTTGCACAGAAAGAGCCGATGCTGTTGATGGATTGAATTTGCATGGTAGTTTTAAAATGCTGAGTAGCAATACAAGTATGATCAGGTCAAGGCCTTCTGTTCAGATTCATCAGAACCATGCAGTTCACCCTGGCATGAATGGATTCAATGGCACATATGGGTTTAATCTTCCAGCCCAGGTGGGGAAAATAGTGGGGACTACGAGACCTGCTGGGTTTAGTCTTGAGTCATCTCAAAGGATTGATAGAGTCTCTAGGACTAATTCTAAGTTTGTCCATCCAGCTTCAGCAAACAGCCTGTACTTTGAAAATTCAAAGCTTTCGGAGAATATCAGTGCACCAACTTTGAGTAGTGCACAACACAATGCTTCAAATGAGGAAAGGAAAGCCCCAACATCTGGGGTTGAACCTCTACCATCTAGGCAAGGGTTGTCCTTGCGGCCAAAACCAGAATCAGGGTTGACTCAACAGAAATCAAATTCAGTTCCGCCTGACCTGAATGTCAGATTTCAGTCTCCAGGTTCTCCTAGTTCTAGCCGTGTTGATTCAGCACAGCCAGATTTAGCATTGCAACTTTAAGTGCAATGAAGTCATTTTTTTCTCATCACTACGACTTAACCATAGAATGGTCCGTTCAGCATTTGTGCTCCTGGTGATGAGACCAAGAGATGGTCTCTTGGAGGTGGAGCCATCTGAGCAGCAACTAATTGTATTGCATAAGCGTAGTTGTTTCTGTACAGATTAATGTATTCTGACTCTTAGGTTCACAAAAGAAAGAAGGTGTCATTTGTAACGATGGAAACCAATTAAATTAAGATGATGTAGCTAGAATTTGGTTCTAGACATTAGATATTAGATGTTTATCATATAATTGATGTCAATTTGGCAAAGAAGAATTCACTTGAAATTCAGTGTTCTTTGTACTGAACATTTAATGTAGACTTCTGACCTTTGTGGCACCAATGTAAGTATCATGGAAAACTGGCAGACGAAAGCAAACATGTGTATTAAGTCAAGTCATTTATACCAAATTATTTGCTATGATATCTTTTTACATTAAGTGTGGAATTTATTTGCAGATACCATCAATTTTCATTACATCACTTTATAGATTATGAGTTTCAAAAAAGTTGTAACTTATTAGTTTTTCTTTTTTTTGCAAATTTGTTAATTTTGTATAATTTGTTTTAAACAAAACTAATTTTAATTCAATATGTAGGATTTCTGCTGAATTTTGTGTATGAGAAAGATTTCAAATATGAATTTATAATTAAATTTTCTCAATTCAATTTAAAACAAACATGATGTAAAATTTAGTGAGATGAGATCTAATATTTTGTTTCATGAAAAAAAGGTGGCCATATTAGCATTTTCTTATTAATTTTACTGCTCACTAACTCATGCATTATGCAATTTATTTGCTATTTTCATATTCAAAATTTTAAAGTTGTTTTTTTAATAGTTTATTAATTTTAACAGAATTTATACTCTATTATTAATTTTAAGACACAAATTAATTAATACATTCTTATTAATTAATTATGACAATTAGAAAAATTATTGAAGCAGCTTTAGTAATTTTATATAGTTGATCCACTAAATATATTACAACATATTCTAAAAATAAGTTAATGATTAACTAATAAAAATATTGTGTAAAAATTTCAATGATTCATAACGTACATGTGGCTAAATCGCAAATTGTGCTATTTATTTAATATTTAATATTAAATTTATTTTAAAATTTTAAAATAATTTTTATATTTTACTAATTTTAAAAATTTATCTACTCCATCATTAATTTTAAATACTTATATCAATTTTGACAATTAAAAAATTATTAAAATAACTTAATTTTAAATATTCGGTCCATCTAATGTAATATAACAGATTTCAAAAACAAATTGATAATTTATTATGAAAAGATTTTATTAAAAATTTGAATAATTCACATTATTTTAAAATAAATGAAAACGATATGTATATATGTTTATATATAAAACTAATAATCATATTCATTATATTTATATGGAAAAATTTAAATTATTAATTATTTAAAATAACTAAATGTAATTTTAAAATTTAGAAAATTTAATTTCTTTAAAGAATTTTAATAGATAATAGAATTTTCATTAAAAATTTAAGATCTAATAATAATTAATAAAGTATTTATTGAAACTCATAATAGCATACTACATGTCAATTTTTTTTTGGACACCCATTAATTTTACGTTCGTACAATATATAATTTAATAGAGCAATAAAATAATTTTGTAATAGGGTACATCATATTTATTATTTAGTAAAAAAATAAAGAATTTAAAATTCTTGTAAAGAGAATGCAAACAACAAAAAGAAAACAAAAAACATATAGCATTGATTAAAAAAAACCATTTAATGAAAAATAGAAAGAAAAATAACTTGAAAGTATAGAGTCAAAAATAATCTTGATAGTGAAAATAAAAGAGAACAAACCAAAGGTGTATAGTGAAAAATAACCTCATCATAATCAACATTGGATAAATAAAAGTGGACGTTTTAAAATGAAATAAAATAAAGAGGAGTAAGCATATTACTGTTTTGAAAGGTTTAATTTTTTTTTTCACAGGGTAATTTTTAAGAGATCATAGGATTATTATCATAATGTACATTCATTTTTAAAAAATTTCAATAAATTAAAAATAAAAATAGATTATGTTTACATCACGACAAAAGCCAATTTTCACAAAGTGAAAATGTTGACATTAATATCATAAATTGCAAGTTCAAAAATTATTAATATTATATTTCACCTTCTTATTTTTAGATTTATAATTCTATTAAATTATATAAATATTAATCATAGCAATTAAGTATTAAATGATATATATATATATATATATATATATATATATATATATATATTAGGTTCTTATGCCCATGTGTCGTCATAATTGCTGATGTGTCAAGTCAAGTTGAAACTTTTTTTCATTGCTAACTTATATTTTTAAGCTAATTTTTAAAAAAAAATGCTGAAAAAACTACACAAATTCTTTAAATCAAATCTTTAACTTCTCTAAAACCTTTACAAATAAAGCATAATTAAAATCTCTAAATCAAATTGAATCCATAATTGAACAAGCTTTCGGGTAATGATGAAACATTTAATAAGTAACTCCATGTTAGGATGTGACATGTACTCATCTCATAGTAGCTCTTGTGGGAGGGAAGAGATAGAGATGTTAATGTGTAAATATGGATTGATTTTGTTGTCGAGGACATTTTGGAGTATCAAAATCTAGATAGAAAGTTTTGAGGAAGTAGGCTACATAAACATCCTTTAAATGCGATTAATCGAGATACATGTCGGAGAGGAAAGAAAGTGTTTCCAAAACTGATTGAAAAATTGAAGGATGCTAAGAAATTGCTAGCTACTAAGGGGGAAAGAAAAGCTTAATTGGACAAGGAAATTAGAGAAAAAGGACAAGTAATTAATCACATAGAGATTGATCTTGCAATTGCACTTGAAGAGGTATATGAACAACAAATTCAAAAAGGAAGAGTTAAATATTACGAAAGTATGGAAAGAAACATTCAATGAGCTAAAAGAGTTAAGATGGTCATTATGGTTGTCATATTATTTGTTTTGTTTTGGCAAGTAAATGAAAATGGTATAAAAGAGAACACCAAGAATCAGAATTAAGAAATTGTCTAATTGAAGATCTAAATGAAACTTCATTTATAATGAGATAGAAAATGGATTACAATCATACTGATATGTATGCATAAGATCACGTCACCTTAACCAAATATCCTTATTCATCAAAGTCTAAATAAAAGTAAAATTTAAGCATTGTAGAACATAACACAATCCTAAACATAACCAATATCTAATCAAAATATTTTGAAAATAGTATTCCATTGTAGATAAAAGCAATATACAAATATAATAATAAATCTAATCTTGTTCTTTTTGCTAGAATATTTGTCAAAAGCTCTGATGCTCTTTTGAAGTTCTTATATCTTCTCGGAGCACCCATTAGATTAAAGCTTGCGATAATTGTTGTAATAGTTGGGAAGATCTAATTATAGATGTCCTAATAGTTGGATCAGTGTCTTCAACAATTGTAATACTTGTATTAGAGCTTTTGATAACTTCTCTCATAGTTGGATTAGAGTTGATGACTAGTTTAGGTCTTTTAGAAGAAACTATCTTATGCCTTTGTGGCATAAATGTGGCTTTTCCTTTGACCTTGATTAGTTGATTTGAGTAGATTATGAGGAACTAAATCTCTATATGTACCCCTCTTGGCTTTTTTACATACCATTGCATAATGTAAACAAACAATATTGAAAGACAAGACCATGAATACCTACGAAGAATTTCTATATCATTTTGTATGTTTAGAAGAGGTTGAGATCAAAATGATCATGGCACTCCATTTTTTGGATATCTTCTCTAAAGTATTTGGTTGGAAACCATTAGATATAATAAAGGGGAATTGTGGATTTAAAGTAGCATAAATAGGTGGATTTGATTATTATACACATAAGGTAACTAAAATATTTGTCTATTGTTTTTTGGAATTATTGTTGCATTTTCAAATCTTGTAGTTGATGAATTTGATCTCATCCTTTTTAGCCTCATCCTTTTTTTCCATGTTGTTTCACCTATGATACCAGCTATGCATTCCATAGCATTATGCCTTTCTTTTTTCATTTTCCACAAATTACAGTCATGCCAACTTTAAATGCTATGAGAGGATTTCTAGATTCATCTACACTTTTAATTCTTCTTTTCTTAGGCCTTCCAATAGGCTTTCTTGGCACATCAAGCTTAACATATAAATTAGTAGTCCTAATTAATTCTTTTTGGCTAGGCACTGGATTAATCATATTTTTATATATTGTCAAAACTGCTTTTTTTAATAATATTCATGAACATATTGCTCAGCTTACTCTATATTCTGGTTATTCTCTATTAGTACAAATGATAAAAATAACACGCTTACATGGAATCCTTATGAGATTCCATAATCTATAAGTATAACTTTTATTTTTCAAGTTGGCCACATTCTAAATATCAAAGTGGTCAATTTCATACTTAACTCCTTTGCATGTGTGCAAAAATAATCTTTTAATTGCATTTTGAGCTTTTCTTAAAGTATTTTGAATATGAGGACAAAATCCTCTCTTGTAACTCTCCATAATAGTATATTTGACATGAAATCTCTCCATCAATCATCTCCTAATCCATTAAAACATAAAATATTCATATCCCTTGCTTTATTAATATATGAATTAAATTGATTTACAAACATTATTTGTAATGAGTTACATTTAGTGTTTTCTAAAAAAACAAGACTTAGACTAAGTCTTGGTATCATACCTCAAATCTAATCATAAACTTTCTCATCCAATTCCTTCAACTTGTCCAATTAGAACTCAAAGGTGCTCTTTGTATTTATACTAGCAATAAACCATAATATTTTTTTTTCTTTTTGGTAATCCAACCCTTTAAATTGTTTCTTATAGTTCTCATTAATATGCTTTACATAGTATTAGTGTTAAACAACATGAATAACAACATCAAATGCCTCAATTAGACTCTGCATTAAATATTAACCTCAACATGAATAACAACAACAAATGCCTCAATTAGACCCTGCATTAAATATTAACCTGATAAGAATTATAACTTAAGCACAAAACAAACATGGATGTAGATATTCACTTAAGGAACTTAACAAGTCTAGGCAAACAAAAACATACCTTTTACTAGTTAGACATGAAAACCTAGCTAGTTTCTTCTAGTCTTCCATAATCATTAACCAAGGGCTATAAAACTTGCCATAATTTTCCTTGTTCTCTATATCTATACAAATAATAATAATCGAAAATATGTTCTCATTCCTATCCTTACCTACAACACATAACATTTGTTTCCCCCTCCCCCTCCCTAAATTCTTTAAATAGCAACCATCAAGCCTTATTATTCTAATTCTATATAAGTATCCTTGATTCTATGCAACAAACCTCATATAATGTATTCAAATACCAACACTTGCTTTGGTAGACTTTAAATGTTACCTAAATCATCATTAACACCTGCATTTCAATCATTTCCACCTTAGTAAGATGTGTTACTACTTTTACCATACTTCCTGGATTATTAGCTTGAATTGTGGCTATAAAATCATTTAGTCTCTTGTACTAGTTCTTGAGATCCCTATCAATAAACACTTTTGCCTTCCTTCTTGCCCTACACCATTGAGCAATTAATACTTCAGTTCCTAAATATCTTTGGACCTTTTTGTATTACCCCAACCTCCCAATTTGGATTATTCTTAAGCTCATCCTTCTACTTGTTTGACAAATAAGTTGATGTAACCAGGTTACCATGGAATTCTATAAGACAATTATGAATGGGCTTCTAAGTTTTAATTTGGATGTTGGTTTTCTAAATAGTGAGGAATGAATTCTAAACCCATATTTCATATGGAATATTATAGTGATCATCTCTCTATAATTCTTCATAAGCTTGTAGGAAAACCTCTCCTTAATTCCCATTCTTATAGTGCCTTTTTATAAACTTTGAAACTATTGATTTTCATACCTTTGCAAAATTAAGGATCAACCAAACCTTTTTCTTCATTAAATTTAGGATATGTTAGTTTCTCATCATTGAAGACTATACATATTATCACTTTGTACATCATCTTATTAAACTCATTAAAATCCTCTTCAGCTAGATCATTTGTACCATCTGCAACATTACCTTCTTAATGTTCACTTGACACATCATTCTCACATCTAGTTGAATTACCCCCATGCATGCCATCTCCATTAGCATTAGTATTAGGAAAAATATCATCATCACTTCCTTCCGAGTTATCATATAACCAATTAGCCCTACTACAATCACTATATAACTCACTTATCTTTATTAAATTCTCAGGGTATTCATAGTCACTTCTATCTTTATCACTTTTCCATATATTTGGATTTGCATTTGAAATCATATTAGCTCTTTCATTATCTTCACTAACCTTTAACCTATCCTATTACCATCCCTTTTGTTGTCCCTAGACACCAAGAAGGGGGGTTGAATTGGTGGATAAAAAGTTTAAAACAAAGATAAAAAGAAGACGATAGAACAATGGAGACACAAGGATTTTATAGTGGTTCGGGCAAAACTGACCCTACGTCCACTCCCCAATCACTCAATTGGGTATTTCACTATATCAATGGTGTTTTCAAGCTCACACCCAACTTATACAACTTGTGTTTT
>CATIWR010181949.1:0-35772 GCA_949677035.1 Omphalea diandra | reverse complement strand
AAAAAAATTATATATATATAAAAAAATAAAATATATTTTTATCTCTAGATAAAAAATTTATAACAATATTTTTAAAAATATATATATATATATATATATATATATATATATATATATATATATATATATATATATATATATTGACTAAGTATGAATAAAATGATAATGTAAAAAGTTTATGATAGATGACTGATTAGATGAGTGTATAAACACTTTATATAGATTAAAAGATTATGATTGATGAGTGATTAGATGAGAGTATAATCGCCCTTTATAGATTAAAAGTTTATGATTGATGAGTCATTAGATAATGTATAAACACTTTTTATACATTAAAAATTTTCGTGTATAGTAATCTATTTTCAGGGTAAGGGATCAAAAACTATGCACAACCCATCAACACTCAATGCTTCAACTTAAAAATTTTAAATTATGAAATCAATAATTCAACTATAGATTCTGCTATTGTTTATTACTCTTTTTTTCATAATAGATGTCATTTAAGGTTTGACACATATATTAAAGATTGATTTAATAGATTTTATTACATAAATAAAATACTATATTACCCTTAATTAATTATTTCATAAATTATTGTACACTCTATAAAGAAATAATTATTATAAAAGAGAGAAAAAGTAAAATTAAAAAATTTAATTAATATTCATAAATAATTATAAAAACTACGTATATTATGAGATAAGAATTTTTCTCTAAAACGATATCTATTTTGAAATAGAATGAGTACTTCATAAAATACTGAAATTAAAACTGATAGAGATATTAATTATTTAAAATTGAATGTTAAAATTTAAATTTCACTAATATAATTTCTTTTTCAATATTAAAAAATATAAAACATAAAATAATAATACTAAAAAATATTTCTTTTATTTTATAATAGACGTTGTTTAAAATTATTAAATATATATTAAAAATTGTATTTAATATATGTTATCATACAAATAAAAGATTATATTATTCTTAATTATTTATTTTTATAAATTATCATGCACTTTATAAAAAATAATTATTATAAAAAGAAAGGATAAAATTGAAAAAAATAATTAATATTTATAGATAATTGTAAAATGTCATATATTATGAAATATGAATTTTTTTTAAAATGATATTTAATTTAAAATGGAGGGATATAAACAACAAAACAGTCAATTGAAGCTGTGTAAGGGTTACAATGACACAGAAATACAAGTTCCAAAAGCAAAGAAAACCAAGAAGTGTTGGGAACTATAGAAATTAAATGCAATTGAGTAGGCATGACAACAGTATCTGAAACCAAGCAGAAAATAGCTTAACTGTCCTAGAAACTCTTGCATGTCTGCCACGCTGGATGTTATGCCACTGCATGCATTCCACGTAGGATTATGTATTTTCTTGTTAGTTTCTTAATTTTTGGCAAAAAACGAAAGCATATATACTACCCATAAACAGCAGACACCAAAAATCTGCAAACTTATAGAGTGATGCCATATGGATGCTTTTAAGGGTTGCATATCTCGCATTTATGGGCATTCTCATTGTGTGAGTCCAAGGTAGACCTGAGTTGATATTCCTGAGATGTGAAGGAAAATCTCACAGGATATCCTTATCAATCCTAATTTTATACCTAACCCATTTACACTATTCACAATAAAATTCGTATCAGATTCAAAATCTAGTGTATGTGATTCACAAATATTCATATCCTTAATTAAATTCTATTAGATGATTCATTGAAATGGGAAATATATATGGATGAATTTTGATTAGGAAAATGCTATACAACCCTTCAATTTTGTAGCACAACTCTTTTGATTTGTCAATAACATCTCGAAAATTAATTAATATTATTTTAATTTAATCGTAAAGGGAGACTATTTAAAAATGAATGTCTTATTCAAATTTCATTAATGTGATCGTTCCTAATATTAAAAAAACAATATCTCGAAAATATGAAATTATTTAAATTTATAATTTGAAATGATTAAAAATGTCTGTCATATAATAAATTTAAATTTGTTTATAGTCCAATTAATAATGGGCAGCACATTCTACCTCCTTTTCATATTATGTCACTAGTTAACCAAAGTAAAATATGATGTAAGAGGAAATAAGATAAGATTTGAAAGATCAGTCAAATTAAGTCTACATTTGAAATAGATTTTTAAATACGATAACTCTTAATTTCTCTTCACCTAAACATGATGAGAGAAGAAAATAAGAACCTGTTTTTATTTTTCTACCTTCTCATTTTCAATCCTTTTATTTTCTCATCGCTTTATTTTTTTCACAAATAAAGTCTAAATTTAAGTTTAAAATTTAAAATATTACTGAGCTTGATAAAATGTTGTATCCCTTAATAATACTTGGCATAACATCATTGTATTTGTAAAATATATATATATTCACATAAAATTTGTACCTCAATAATCTCTCTCAATTGGTCCATAGAAACATTTCTAATATGTTAGATAGAATAAAGTTTCTTATCGCGCTTCGCATCACTATTTTATTAAGATTATATTTAGTTTTCTTATTTTAAATTTAACTAAATATTTTTTTATTTTTATATTTAATTATATCAAATTTTATATATTATTTTTTATAATAATATGTAAAATTTGAAGTACTTAAATATAACTCTATGCAAGTACTAAAATCAAAATTATATTTAATTAATTAATTAAATATGATTATATAATTATAAAAATTAAATAAAAATATATAAGAAATTTTTATATAAAATTTATAAATAAAATACTTTCCGTGACGCTACTGTTACTTAGCTGCCACAACAGTCGAAAGAAAATATCTTTATAACACAAAATAGAAGGGCAACATGCACGCGTGGTTGGCACTTGGCAACACATTCTATATTTGCAAATAAAAATATAAACGTAGAGAAATTATAACCGATCATCATCACCTCACTAAAATAATTCCTACTCCTCCAAGTTCATGCACCATAACCCCCTATATATACCACTTCTCTCCTTCGATCCTCCCACTCCCTCTTATATCCATACAAAAAAACGAGCGGGAAGCAGATACTCAACAAAATGCCTTGTGCTCCTCCTTCGTCTCCAACTCTGGTTTCCAAATGCACTATCTTACCAGACCAAAAATCCACCATGGGTGACTTGAAGCTTTCTGTCTCTGACCTTCCTATGCTTTCTTGTCACTATATCCAAAAGGGTTGCCTCTTCACTCGCCCTCCTATCTCGACAGACTCCCTTATTTCCCTCCTCAAACGTTCTCTTTCTCAAACTCTTTCTCGATTCCCTCCTCTCGCCGGCCGCTTGAAGACTGACTCCAATGGCTATGTCTATATTACCTGCAACGACGCCGGTGTAGACTTCATCCACGCCTCCGCCACCCATCTTTCAATTCTAGATACCATGCATCCTCCTCACGTCCCTGACTGCGTCAAGAGCTTCTTTGCTCTAGATCGCACCGTTAGTTACAGTGGCCATTACAATCCAATTCTTGCAGTTCAGGTGACGGAATTAGCAGACGGAGTTTTCATTGGGTGCGCCTTGAACCATTCGGTCACTGATGGAACTTCTTTCTGGCATTTCTTTAACACTTTCGCTGAGCTCGCAAGAGGAATCAAGAAATTCCCTCGCCACCCTGATTTTTCAAGAAACTCAATCTTGATATCTCCTGCGGTGCTTCAGGTACCCGAAGGCGGCCCGAAGGTTACCTTTAATGAAAATGAAGCATTAAGCGAAAGGATATTTAGTTTTAGCAGAGAAGCGATCTTGAAGCTAAAAGCCATAGCTAATAGCAGGAAATGTATTGATAATTCCAGCATTGATACTGCCGCGGAATTAATGGGTAAAAGGGGAAATGATGTATACCACACGAATGGAAAGACCACCATGGCAGCGATTGTTGAAAGTTTATTCCAGAATGCGGTCTCAAGACAACAGCAGGAAACAACCGAGATTTCATCATTCCAATCTTTATGCGCGCTGCTGTGGAGAGCAGTGACTAGAGCGAGGAAGCTGAACGCGAATAAAACGACAACGTTTAAAATGGCGGTCAATTGCCGACAGAGGTTGAACCCGAGATTGGATCCGTTATATTTCGGGAACGCAATCCAAAGCATACCGACTAACGCATCAGCTGGTGACGTGTTATCTCGGGATCTGCGATGGTGCGCGGAGCAATTGAATAAGAACGTGATGGCCTATAACGACGGAACGGTGCGTCGTTTTATAGAGAGTTGGGAAGAGAATCCACGGTGTTTCCCGTTAGGGAACTTCGACGGTGCGTCAGTGACCATGGGGAGCTCACCTAGGTTTCCTATGTATGATAATGATTTTGGGTGGGGCCGGCCTGTGGCGATTAGGAGTGGTAGGGCCAACAAGTTTGATGGAAAGATCTCAGCCTTCCCTGGGCGGGAAGAGCAAGGGAGTGTGGATCTGGAGGTCGTATTGTCACCTCAAACAATGGCTGGGATTGAATCTGATTACGAGTTCATGCAATATGCATCTAATTAAAGTCAAGGTAAGTAGGTCCAGTGGTGTTTATTGTGTCGTTGATTTTGCTGTTGGTTTGAATGGTGATGATGATTACTATAACTTGGGGCGCAGAAATAATGTGGGGGACATGTTTTGTAATTTTGTAACATATTGTTATAGTAATTTTATGTTAAACGTTAATTTTGATGCTTATTTGAAGGTTTTGAATGAATGGGTGATTTTATATCACATTTCCCCAAAAAATGGACAGACCTTCCATTGCATAAATGAAGCCAAATTGAGAATATTTTGTGTCAGAATATGATTGAGTTCAATTTTAACACATTCTTATGTTTAACAGAAACCAAAAAAAAAAAAAAACGAAAAGTTGTCCTAAATCAAATTGTTAAATTTTTTAGGATCATTTGAATTTATAAGATGAGAGGTCTCAAAAATAGATATATAATTATCAAACTAAATTTAGATATATAAATAATAACACAATTAAATCATAAATTTATCTAAATCTCGGTTAAAATTAAATATTGATAGCTATAAAAATTAAAACTTTAAATTGATTTTAAATTTTAATTAAAAATAATATGATGACATATTAAGCTTGATGATAATATGCTAATACTTTTTTTAATTGGTGTAATGGGTAGATTTTAAATTTTATTAGATATGTATTTAAATTAATTTAAATTTATATTATCAAATTTAGAAAAAAAAATATTTTTATCATTTAAGTTAATATTTATAAAAATAATATGGTATTAATTGTATAAATCTAATGGCAAATACAACCAATAAGATATTGAGAGAAATGGTTGGTGCAATGAGAGATGCACTTGCCTTTGTGTAGTTGAGGAGTGCTAAATATTTTTTTTATATTATCTTCTTTTGTTATAATGATATATAATATGATTTAAAATATAATTAACAAAGTATAATTATTCAATAAAATCAATATATATTATTAATTCTAGTTTTATAATTAGTTTTGAATGGTTGTTTGTCATTTATCAAATAATTGTATATAATATTATCAAATGTTATTGTTTTATATTATGTTATAAAAAAACAACCATATTAAAAAATTCTAAATAGAAAATTTTAAAAATTAATTGTCATATAAAAAGATTTTCTAAATAAGACATTAAAAAATCTAAATAATAAAAATTCTAAAAAAATTTAAACATGAAATTGGAGAAATCTGAAAGGTAGAAATTTTAAACAACTTTTAAACAATAACTTAAAAAAACTAAAAAAATAATAATATTAAACAAGCTAAAATTCAAAATTTCAAGTATATAAAAACTAACAAGCAGTATAATAGATTGTTAAAAATTATTTCGTACAAATTTAACAAATTTTCTCTTAAAACTATTCAACATAAAATCGAAAGTATAAATCAATAGATAATGTTTTGTTATAATTATCTCACATATGTATAATTTGTAATTATCTATTAATTTAATTTTTGATCATAAAGTACTTAATATTAGTATTTATTTAATTAATTATTAGAAATTTCTTCACTCAAATTTGAAAAACTTTCTCTTGAAATTGTATTACTTAAAATTAAAAGTATGAATCAATAATATAGTATTGAATTGTATAAATCAATCAATAGAAAATACAACCAATACGATATTGAGAGAAATGGCAGTGTAACGAGAGATATTCCTACCTTTATGTAGTCAAGGAGTGCTAAATATTTTCTTTATATTATCTTCTCTTGTTATAGTGATATATGGTATAATTTAAAATATGATTGACAAAGTATGATTATTCACTAAAATCAATATATATTATTAATTTCAATATCAAAATTAGTTTTGAATAATTACTTATCATTAATTGTCATATAAAAAAAAATTTATATGACAATCATATTTAAATAGAAAATTTTTTATATGACAATCATATTTAAATAGTTTTGAATAATTAGTTTTGGATAATTACCTATCATATTAAAAAATTTTAAATAGAAAATTTTAAAAATTAATTGTCATATAAAAAAATTTAAATAGTAAAAATTCTAAAAAAAAATTTAAACATGAAATTGGAGAAATCTAAAAGGTAAAAATTTTAAACAACTTTTAAACAAAAAATTAGAAAAACTTAAAAAGTAATAATATTAAACAAGAAGCTAATATTCAAAATTTCAAATATATAAAAACTAGTAAGTAGTGTAATAAATTGTTAAAAATTACTTCGCACAAGTTTAACAAATTCTCTCTTAAAACTATACTACACAGGATCAAAAATATGAATTAATAGATAATATTTTATTATAATTATCTCACATATGTATATATAATTTGTAATTATCTATTAATTTTATTTTTTATTATGAAAATCTTAATATTATTATTTACTTAATTAATTATTATGAATTATTTCACTCAAATTTGAAAAGTTTTTCTCTTGAAATTGTGCTACCTAAAATTAAAGCATGCATCAATAATATGGTATTGAATTGTATAAATCCATCAATGGTAAATACAACCAATAAGATATTGAGAGAAATGACAGGTGTAACGAGAGATACACCTACCTTTATGTAGTTGAGGAGTGCTAAATATTTTTTTATATTATTTTCTCTTGTTATAATGATATATGACATGATTTAAAATGTAATTGATAAAGTATGATTATTCAATAAAATCAACATATATTATTAATTTCAGTCTCAAAATTAATTTTGAACAATTAAATGTCATTTGTCAAACAATTATGTATAACATTGCCAAATATCATTATTTGATATTATGTTCCAAAAAACTACCATATTAAAAAATTCTAAATAGAAAATTTTAAAAATTAATTATCATGTAAAGAGATTTTCTAAATAACAAACTAATAAATCTAAATAGTAAAAATTTTAAAAAAAATTAAACAGGAAATTAAAGAAATCTATAAGGGAAAAATTTTAATCAACTTTTAAACAAAAAATTAGAAAAACTTAAAAAGTAATAATATTAAACAAGAAACTAAAATTCAAAATTTCAAGTATATAAAAACTAGCAAACAGTGTAATATGTTATTAAAAATTTTTGCGTACAAGTTTAACAAAATTTCTCTTAAAACTCTATTATACAAGATCGAATGTATGAATTAATAGATAATATTTTATTATAATTATCTCACATATGTATATATAATTTGTAATTATCTATTAATTTTATTTTTGATTATGAAATACTTAATAATATTTATTTGATTGATTATCAAGAATTACTTTATTCAAATTTGAAAAGCTTTATCTTGAAGTTGTGCTACCTAAAATTGAAGGTATGAATTAATAGACAATATTTTATTATAAATATCTCTCTATGTAATTATAAATTTTGAGAAATTTATGTTCTTATTTTATTTACTTGATAATAATTTTTAATAAAATAATACTTAATCATTCAATTAATTAATTAATTATTAATTTTATTTAAAATTTACTATTATAATCATCAGGCCCAACGTGTAAGTTTACAATTAGTTTTTTTTACAGTTAAAAAATATAATAATAATGTCATTTAAATTATATCATATGTCATCGTAACGAGAGAAGGTAAAAATAAAGTAAAAAAAATATATTTAGCAGCTCTTTTATGCAATTTTCAAGGCAACATTTAATTGCCTTAGTGCTATAATTTTTAGATATATAATTTAGTTAAATGATCTATAAAAAGTAAATAAAAAATGAAATTCAGAAATTTTATATCTAAAATATGAAGTTTAAACGTGATTTAATATGGTAACTATTACTATCAAAATTATATTTGTCTTGTTGATAATTTTATTTGAACATATAAAAATAAAAAAGAATAAAATTAAATAAAAAATAAACATTCAAGTAAATAAATTATATATTTAGCATAAAAAAACAGTTGAATATTATTTTAAAAACTGTAACACTATAGGTGTAGCTCCTCACTCCATACTCACTTGTTAATAGACATTATTTGAATAGGATTAGACCAATTATTTCTCACGGCTATATACATTAGTGACGAGGTCATAATTGTTGTTTTGTTGCAGATGCAGAGGGTTTGTCGCGTTTTGACCACCAAAGCCAATCAATAAACAACCATTTTAAGAGGTTCCTCTTAACGTGTCCCAACGACACGTTGACCACCGCAACACTTTAGATTCAAATGAATTTGGGGTTCCGTATACATATTGTATCGTTATAAAATTTAAAAATTTCTTATTATAAAAATATGACAAAATAAACAAGTTTTTCCTGTAATAATTAAAAATAATGACAATTTTAAAAATTAATTTTTGTGTATTTAGTCCTAGTTAAATATCATAATCAAATATTATAAGAACACAAATAGACTACAAAAGCAATTAAAAGATTTAATGGAGGCAAATTACATGAATTTAGTGGGGGTAAAACATGTAAACAGGGCTTCCATGAGATAGCGCAGACAAGTTATAGCTAGATAATCCTATGAGGTTCATCATGAACCTTATATAATTTTAAAATGCTTTGAATCAAATAAGAAAATAAATAAAGAAATTGATCAATATTCATACAATAGTGCTATATAAATTATTACATTATAATATCATAATTAATATAATTTTAAAGTATTTAAATAATAATTTTATCAGTGTACGTAATTATTTATTATTTTAGACAATTATTATCTTAATAAAATTGTTGAAAATAATGATAAAAATTATTGCAAGTAATTAATATATTACATATATAATTTAAAATTTTATCTAATGTCAATAAAATATAATAATTTATACATCATCTTAAAATTCATTGAATGATTACTATTTTATGATTATTTTTAGTTAAAACATAAGAAATAAGGAGATTTTGTTGAGTTTTCTTCAACTCATCCTTGTTATTGATCATTTCAAATAAATTTATTCAATTCAGAAAGGAAACTACATGATTTAATAAGAAATATAACTACTTTATCTGCTGAACAAATAGCTGCAGATAAAATTATAAAACATAAATATCACCGAGCTTAATCTGATAATTTCATGAAACTGACTTCACATCACATTACTATCTGTCTCTTCTTGTAACTTCACTCCTACAAATCATCCGACCAAAGGGTGGATGCCGTGTAATTAATACCAAATTGGCAAATTCTCAAGTGACAATTAATGAAAGTTGGGGGATGATTTTGACAAAAGCACAAAACAACAACATTACATGTAATCTCTTTGTCCATCCAATTTAACCTTTGGATAATGATACGATATCAATTGAACCCATTTGTTTGGGTATTACTAATAAATTTTGACATGTTTGTGAAAGTGACTTAAGTAATCTAATACTATGATAATCACTCTGTTCCAAATTAGATGTCATTTTATAGAGAAATTTTTGTTTCATAATATACAAAACTTTATAATTATTTATGACTATTAATTGATTTTTTTAATTTTATTATTTTTTCTTACATAATAATTGTTTCTTTATAGAACACATAATAATCTATGAAAATAATTAATTAAGAGTATCATAATCTTTTATTTATATAATAATATCTATCAAATACGATCATTAATATATATGTCAAAATCTTAAACGACATTTATTATAAAACAAATAGAGCATTATGGATTCAAATAAATATATTAGTCTTTAATTATGTATTAATTGGATAAAAGTCTCATTTTATAGGGTCAAGTTTGTATCAATTGTATTAGGAGAGGCGGCTCATACATATCATGTAGTGAGATTAGTTAATTACGACTTATTTGGTGTCTTATGATTTGATATTGAGGACGAATACAAGGGGGCAAGTGGAATCATTGCCCCCTTATTAAATCTCGAAATTGTTATGTATTAGTCTTTATAGTTTTATTTTTAATTAATTAAGATTATTTTAAAAAGTTTACTCAACTTATATATAAGATGAAATTTTAAATTGCATATTTATACAGCTTTGTTTAAAGTTCAAATCTTTTTCGCCCTTTGTTAACATTGGCATAAGTGTTAATAGTAAAATAAAGTCTATTTAATGAATGATAGTAACAGGGTATATAATATATCAATCATAAATTTATGTTAATCCAATCTTAAACTCTTACTAGTTTACTATTATCATCAGATTTTTCAATTGTTATGTTTTGTCCATTTAATTTAATTTTGGACAATGAAATGACATATATTAAATTAACCCACTTGTTTTGAATTTTAATAATAAATGTTGACATGTCCCAACTAATTAATTCCACATAAAAAAAGTGACTTCAAGAATCTAAAATATGAGATTTTATATTCAAACGAACATATTAGTTTTCAATTATTTATTAAATAATTGAGAACTCGTGCGTTGCACAAGTTGTATTTCTATTTCTATTTTAAATAAATATTTAATTAAAATTTTAATATATTAATAAATTATATAAAACATTTTTAATAAAAATAAATAAATAATATATTATAAAAATGTATTATTTAATTACTTTTTAATAAATAGTAAAATAAAGTCTATTTAATGAATGATAGTAACAGGGTATATAATATATCAATCATAAATTTATGTTAATCCAATCTTAAACTCTTACTAATTTTCTATTATCATCAGATTTTTCAATTGTTATGTTTTGTCCATTTAATTTAATTTTGGACAATGAAATGACATATATTAATTGAACCCACTTGTTTTGAATTTTAATAATAAATGTTGACATGTCCCAACTAATTAATTCCACATAAAAAAAGTGACTTCAAGAATCGAAAATGTGAGATTTTATATTCAAACAAACATATTAGTTTTTAATTATTTATTAAATAATTGAGAACTCACGCGTTGCACAAATTGTATTTCTATTTATATTTTTAATAAATATTTAATTAAAATTTTAATATATTAATAAATTATTAATTTATGATTACTAATAAAACATTTTTAATAAAAATAAATAAATAATATATAATAAAAATGTATTATTTAATTAAATAGTAATATATTTATATATATATATATATATATTACTAACAAAATATTGATTTTTGATTACTAAAAAATAGTTTTAATAAAAATAAAATAGATAATATAATTATAAAAATGTGATATTTAACTACTTTTTAATAAAAAACTACAAATAGTGAATACATTTAAAAGTGTTTAAAAAAATAAATTATTAATAAAATATTTACAATATATGTATATAAATTTAAAAATTAATAAATATTATATTAAAATAATAAATAAAAAATTAATATTTATTTTTATATTTATATAAGATTATGCACATATTATATTATACACTACGTGGATAGAGTCAAGTTGGTATTAATTGTATATAGACAGTTGGCTCAAACTTATCCAATATTGAGATTAGTCTGTTCCAACTCACTTGTTGCTTTGTGATTTGATATCAGAATGGACACAATGGGATCAGTAATAAGGATCTCAAAATTTTTATGCGTTAGTTTTTTATGGTTTTAGGTGCTTAAGATCATCAGAAAAAGTTTACTCAACTTATAGATGAAATAAAATTATTAAGTTTTATTATTTTAAAAATTTATTAATTGGAAAAAAATATGTTTACCCTGGTTCATAAATTTTTAGATTTTATTTACACAATTCCTAAATATTTGCTTATCTAAATTAAGCTTTCAAACTTTTAGTGAAATATGCATTGAGATTTCTTTTATAATAACTTAAATTCTTGAATTTATAAGAATTTTTGTCATTGATAGTTTGAAAATATTTAATTTTTATGATTAAAATTGTTGAAGCTGTATAAAAATTTCTCATTTCAGTACTGTTAAAATTTATTTATTTAATATTTTTAATTAATTTCATAAATTTCTTTTACATTTCATTTATATATCATAAAAAAATTCTCACTCCCCAAAGTGTGAATTCTACATATGTGTCTATTCAAAATCAACATCCACTAATATTATACTTTTTTGTCTCAAAAATATTGTTTATTATTCTTTTTTGAGATGTTTCAAAATGCATACTTATTTTTATTAAATAAAAAATATTTATAAAGAATCTTGTTAATTTATCCTCATTAATTACTAAATTAGAAAAATATATTGATTTTTTTCATTAAATATAATTGAGGATATAAATGGAACATTGTATTGTAAATGGTGAGTTGTTAAAACATTAAATACATTTTTTTAAATTCTTATTACAACATTAAACTTGGCCCCCTAAAAATTGAAGTGAAGCTCCACCACTGCATGTATGAATACCTGCCCTTGGTCACAAATTAGTTGAATGAATGCAAAAAAATAAGGAAAGTATGCTATGGGGGCTATGTGTCTCATAGCCACTCCAATATTTAAATTAAAGGGTTTTTTTTTTTCTTGAGAACTTGAAGATGATGATGATAGCGTAGTTGTGTACGAGTTGCAAAGTGAGAAAATAAATTATAAAGTATAAAAATTGTGTACCTATTTATCTAGTGTGATCTTTTATTTAGATTATTGATGTAATCGTTGTCTGCATTGAAATAATCCTAAAATATAAGAAACAAAAATTTCCATAATTGTACGGTCTCTAAATATTAAGGAAACGGGTCTTATTTGATCTTTGGAACGTTAAAAACCTTTAGCTAATGCTAATGACTTTCCGAACGATACTATCGTTAAGTTTGCAACCTTTCATTCATCTTAGAAACTACCCATTTCCAGAGCAAGTGTTCGTTCATGAGTCATTCGGTTACTGATGGGCTATCAATATTTGAAGTATCAAAATTTATCTCATTTGTTACTTCATAAATTTGAGTATTTTAACAAGTTTTATGTAAAGTTCAAAATTTTTTATGCTTTTTGTTGAGATTAGAGTCAATATTGTCAGTAAGTGAAGTTTGTTTAATGAAAGACAATAACTGGGCATATAATGTACCAAATATAAATTTATGTTAATCCAGTCTTAAATTCTTAGTTTACTATCATCATCAGAGTTGTCAATTATTGTGGTTTGTCTATCTAATTCAATTTTCGAATAGTGAAATGATGTTACTTGAACCCACTTATGTTGGATTTAGTAATAAATTTTGAGATGTCCCAACTAATTAATTTCACTTGCGAAAGTGATTTGAGTAATCCAATATTAGTCTTTAATTATGTATTAATTGGACAAAAGTCTCATTTTATAAATATTATGTAGGCAGAGCCAAGTTTGTATTAATTGTATACAGAGAGGTGGCTCAAATGTATCCAGCAGTGAGATTAGTTTGTTCCAACTCCACTTGGTGTTTTATGACTTGATATTGAAACAGACACAATAGGGTAAGTAGGATTACTGTCTCCTTAAATCTCAAAATTTTTATGTATTAGTTTTTATATTTTTATTTTTAAGTAATTAAGATCATCTAAAAAAGTTTTCTCAATTTCTAGATGATATAAAGTTCCTTTCAGATAAAAAAAAAAATTATCATATTTATTATTTCCCAAATTTGGGTATTTTAACAAGTTCTGTCTAAAGTACAATTCTTTTCATGCTCCCTGTAGTATTGGAGTAAATATTATTAGCAGGTGAAGTCTGTTTAATGAAAGACAGTAACTGGGTATGTAGCATATTAGTCATAAATTTATGTTAATCCAATCTTAGACTCTTAGTTTGCTATCATCAGTAGAGTTTTCAATTGTTACGCTTTAATGGGTATTTGTTCTTGATTCTCAAGTTGGCAAGTTAGGTTCATGTACTTAATTACAGTTCAACTAAGGAGATTTGGATGCTTAAATTGTAAATTTATTCAACAGCTATTGGTTATTGGTATTGTGGCACTGAGGGCTTGATAAACGTTGAAACGAAATTCTGTTTGAGTTTTGGGATGGTAGTTTTAAAGGTTAAAAGGTAGAAAGTCTACCAATTGCTTTTTTAGGTGTGGTGGTTTCCGTTTGTTGCCTTTTAGTTATCATGATTTTTTTTTCTTAGACTTCCTAAGATCTTGGTGGGGGATCAAGCACTGGGGTCTTACAGGACCATTAAAAACAGAAAGGTTTCCAAAGAGGAAAGTATAGGGAAGTTTGGTGAAATAATGATTGAAGTATTGTGGAAAGATCTCGCTTTTTTTAAAGTTTTTATTCCTTCAAAGAAGACTTTTGAGAGTGATCTGAGGCTACGAGTGAATGATAGTTTGGCAGCAGAAGAGAAGAATGATACATATGCAGTGGTTTCTCGAATATTGGGATTTTCCGCTATTACTCCATCTCTTTCTTCATGTATGGTATCCTTGAGTAAAAAAATCCCTTATGATTCTTTATCTGGGTTGATGTTATACATTTTAAAGTACGTAAATGGGATTCTGCTAGTTAACAAAAATATTATGGATGGGATGATCATCGTGGCTGCAGATTTTGAACACTCATTTCAGTCTCATTACCGTGACGAAGATTAACTAAACCTAATGCATTCACTGTGACATAACAGTGAAATGTTGCTGCTTTGCCTTCCATTCTTCATAAACTTAATTGTAACATATACTTTGAAGGAAATGTACTTTATTTTTTTTTAGTTAATCACCGAAAAGAATTTCCATTATAGAAAAAAAAATGTATAACAAAAAACTCAGCCTTGCACTAAAAATACACCAATTGGACTTGGAAGTAGACTTCATTGTTAGATAGACTTGAGCCAATTTGATTTGGCTTTCCAACATATATATACCGTTCATTTTCTTCTTCATTTTCGATATGAGATATTGTTCCACATCCTTCCAACAGAGAAAGCAAGTCTTATTTGCATGCGTAGAGAGATTTTACCTACTGTTCTGTTACTAAACCAATATAATTTCCTAATCCAACTGAGTTGCCTTCTTTCTTATATTCTATGCAGCATAAAATCTAGCCCAAACTACTGCCAAAAAAAAAAAAGCAAAAAATAAATGCTCAAAATTTTCTGCTTGGTAACCATACCAAACACAAGGATTTGAGAAAAGCACAATTCATATAAAATCCGCAATTTTTCTTTTATAACTAACCAGACAACAAAATACATTTAGAGTTCCAAATCAGCCTATTCCAAAAGATTTTGGTCCCTTCATCTCCAAAACAATCCAAGCACTAGAAACTGAAAATCGTCCAGTTGTTTTTCCAAATAATCCGATCATCCTTGTCATCTCTTATAAAACATTTTTTCCAAATTCAATCCCATACCTAGCTTATGATATTGTCTAACGGGTTGGATTCCAAATATATTAACTTTGGCATGCTCTGAAACATCAACATCCTTCATATCAAGATTTGGAAGTTTATCCAATACTGTTTCTCCATTGAACCAAAGCCCTACCACCTAATTCATAGGAAAAGAATTGTTTAATGGCTGACCAAATTTTTAACAATCTTGACCAAATCCAACTTGCATCGATCTAATTTTTAACAATCTTGACCAAATCCAACTTGCATCATCAGACTTTGTTATTCCCCAGAAGCTTAATGTCCTTAATTTAATTTTTATAACTCCGGTTGCCTGTAAGATACTCATATCTGAAAGTAACTCCCAAGTTATTCGGTCTACTGCTGCCTTATTCCAAACAGCCAAATCTTTCACTCCTAACACTCCTTCAGCCTTAGACTTACAAATTTCAGACCAAGCCAATAGTCTGCCGCTCTTATAACTATCATTACACTTCCATAAAAAAATTTTGCATAATCTTTCCACTTCTTTAATAACCATTGTTGGAAACAAGCACATAAAACACCAGTATGCATTCTTGCTTAGTAAAACTGAATTAACCAATTATAACTTGCTAGCATAAGACAGATGCTTCACAGTCCAATTGAAATTTTTTCAAGTTAGTCTGGTGATCTCTGTTCAATTATCATACTTCACTTTTACAGTGATTAGAGGAACTCCCAAGTAAAAAACAGATAGAATATGAAATTTTGAAATGTATTTATTTATTTATTTTGCACTTAAAGAAAGGAGAATGTAAATGTTATTTAAAAAAAAATGGAAATGCAAGTGCGATATAGATTTTCATCGCATTCCTTTCCGGTGTGTTACTGTTTTGGTGTGCTACCTGAACGGTGGATGATGAACAGCCTCCTGAATACAGATTTGCAAGATTAAATTGTTTGCAGGACATTCATGATGCAACATTCATTATAATCAATTGAATGGCGTAATGGCTAATGTATTTCACACGGCAAATCAATTACACGAAATTTTGATGCGAAAGAATGAGCTTACATTTACTGTGAAATTGGCATCTTGCAGATATTCTAAAGCACAAATATTGTAAACTAATTACGAAAAACACGAATTGGAGAAATGTTTTAATCCTAAACCCTCATCTACCTCCCAGACACAGGCTTAAAGAAAACCCAAAGATTATCCAGCATTGGAGGACTGCCACCACATCCAGATCACGTCATGATACAGAAAATTCAGGCCTAGCTACCAGCAGCAGCAGGAACAGCCAGAGACTTGGAGTCTTCTGCTTTCTCATGTTCTTTGTTGAGCACCTGAAATCAGATCCCAAATTCATATTTGCCTCAATGTGTACAAGAATATTAAGTTGTATGACTAATGTTTCATATGACACGTTCATTGGGCCACGGGAAGTAAATCCCATGAACATGTTTAACTATCAACGCAACTAAATCGCTTATGACCTACATCAACTAGAGCCAAAATAAAGGAGCAAATTAAGTTTGCAGAACAAATAAAATAGCGATGGATTTGAACCGTAATAATAATGGTTACGGTCTTTCTAATAGGCTGAGGAGCTTTATAAAAGTCAAGCACGTGTTTTGAGATGAGATTATGTCTGAACTATAATCTACAGGTCCGTGAATTAAAATTTTATGTATTTCAATTGTATTTGAGAGATAGGAGAAGGGATGAAATATCCAAGTTCTGAATGAACAAAATAAAGATGCAGTTGTAAGAAGATCCAATGTTTTTCAGAATATATGCTAGCATGTAATGCTATAGCAAATTTGAGACTCTCATTTTCACTATGCCACCATTGTGCGATGTGGAGTCAAACAAATATAACATCATAATGCAACAAGAAAGACATGTAATGTTTAAATTTTAGAAAAACATGAATTTAACTACTTCTGATAGCAATGCTTGGACCAGAGTCCATTGATCAGGTCAAGACATAGGCTCCTTACAAGCTTGACAGGACCTGAATGAGCTACTTTTCCAAAGAATGTTGATAAAAGTATTCTCACCTTGTTGTTGATCAAGTTGTGGAGAGCAATTACACTTCGGACGAGGGAAGAAAGATAGATAACCAACATCATGTCATTGGTTTTCACTGTAGATGTCGGAAATATGTAAAGAATCCAAATAAAAAAGCAGCAAAATAAAAAAAATAAACAAAGCAGAATTTTTCCTTTTTTTTTTTTTTTCCTTTGAGTACCTGCAAAAGCCTTGATCAAATCAGCCACATTTAAGTTCGGAAGTAGATTGAATACATCCTACACAATTTAGGAAAAGGAAAACAAAGTAAGATGATAAATCTTTGTGGTTATAAATGAAAGCATCAAGGTGATCATAACATGAAGGTTAACAAAAACTAAGGAGAAAAGATATTCTTAAAAATGGGCTGTAGCTCAGTATGAATTTGCAATATTCCGCGAAAGGGAGATGGTAGATTCAATTGGCAAAATTTTCGTAGAAAAACCATTACTTATTTAGTGCTCCACGATTTGCACTGTACAAGTATAAAACATAAGCATTAGAATATTCGGCCATGCTGAAAAACAAGTCACTCTATGGAATAGCTAGTAGGACCGCACCAATTTAAAATTAAAACTAGGACACAAACAACGAAAGCAGAAGTTAGATGAAGAAGCCAATGCCATAGAAAATTTCAAAAATGTGTTAAGGTCCCATGCTATAGATCTTGTTATGGATCCTAAAACTACATTGACGGATTTGAGACAAGCAAAATACTAAGGACTTATTTAAGAGAGAACCCTCCGATCTCTTAAGAAAAAAAAAAAAAAAAAAAGCAAGGTCTAGAACAGGATAAGAAGGGTGCATTAGATGACAGAACCCTTTGATGTTTAACTGCCATCTTCCCTCATAGTTTCCTACTACTTAAATACAAAGAGCCAATAGAAGTTGCCAGAATTGGTAACTTCCTACCAAATTAATGAATGTTCTAAGAGTTCATAGTCCTTAATATTAGCAAGGTTCTCATCTCAGCTATGCAGCTGGACAACTGAAGTGGTTGTCCCAAATCAATGACAACCAGGGTAGATAATCAAGGCAAACATAACCAAATTAAGCACAGAATTTTTTTTTTTTTTTTTTAAAAAAGATACTGCAACATGAAAACATTAACCATAACTCTAGGGTAAATTTTTTATTTTGGAATCTACTTTTATCACACAATAAAATTTATTATTAAAAAAAAAAAAAAAAAGCATTTGTTTCTTCAACTCCTATTACCAAAGAGAAACCTCCATTAATTCAGAGCAAACTAGATCAAACCTAGTGAAACACCTTAGACCATTCATTTTAATTTTATGTCACATCATGTTCAGATTCTTCACTAAGAACAGACTGAATGACTTGAATTTTCCTTCTTTCATTCCCTTCTTTTTTCTTCTTTTGGCAGAGATTAAACTGATCACTTCATGCATAATAAACATGCAGGTGTACAAATATGGACACTAAATAGGGACTTAAAAATATGAAAATATGGAAAACTCATGACAAAACCTGTAAATGATACAAAATCTCATGGTTTAGTGGGAGCTTTCCATCAATGACAAGATCCAGATAGCTATGTATTTCTCTAAGCCGAGCATCCAGTCCTTTCAAAGCAGTAAGTTTTCCAGACACCTGCACAAACAAAACAAAAACTCAGTATTGTTCTCCTAAATTTACAGTAAAGAACTCAAAATCCTTTGTGCAGATGCAAAACCTCAGTTGCAAGGGTGCTGATAGTGGTGTCTTTGACATCCCGTAGTAAGTGTTCCACACCTGTTAAAGAAAACACCAAAAAATAGGTTGACCCAGCAAAATGAAAAATCCACTTCTATGCATGCAATAGGAGACTGATTTGAATATATTTCATTTTATAAACCAGGAATCCTGGCTATCAAATGGCATACCAATTTCCTCAACTTCATGAGCAGCAATTTCTGATGGCACATGAACAAACACCTTCTGGCTTTTCTGGGTGGCATTCTGTAACCATATACAACCCTTCAATTAATGTCCAATTATGCTATACCATCTGTTAACCTCTGACTGCACCGTGAGGCAACATTACAATTTAAAAAGAAAAAAACTAGTTCTGTAATTCCTTTAACTATCTTGAGTTTTTAATATAAGCAACTGAATTACACATCGGCAAAATTAGATATTTGGGCTAATTTGAAATTTGATATCCTTACCTCTTTTACCTCTTCAACTGCACAGTAAGCTTTTGTGGGTATTCCCAGCTCTACTGGTTGGGCGTCAATTATAACCATTACAGGATTTGGAATATAACTGCAACAGCGGATAAAAAAATTGGTTAATTGAGAAAAAAAAAAACAAATACTAATTGAAAACTTGTGGGGTAGAATGATTAAAGGAAGGCAAGGTTTTTCTCTCCAGAGGTAGATACTCCAACACAGTCTATATTTGTCAGAGAACAGAATAAAGAACTTAATGAATCACAGGTGACGATCTTACTCATTAAATAGTCCATGAATGTCCAGGTCATTTTCCCTCAGTTTTGGACCTGTACTGTACCAACCCACAACATGCTCCTTGGCTGAAAAGGCAGTTTATTATCTTGCTAGTATCAAATCTCTAGAAAAAAAATGAAATATAGATAACAGTGGCTCAGAAAATACCATTTATTCTTTTGAACATGGCAAACATTGACTCATGATAATTGTGGTCAAGAAACCAGATGCTTGGATCCTTCTCATCTTCTTCAAATGGCACTGTGAAATCACAATTCAAACACTGTATGAGCTATCAGACAAATGAATTCTATAGCGTAAGAGCCCTAAAAAATAAGGAAGATGTAAAATAAGGGGTAAGGGCTATAGATACAGCCAAGCAATTGCTCAAAGCTAGTTAACACAGAATGACATCGCATACAACATAATTATTGAAGCTTGATCTAAACTCCTAATTAGTGGAAACGATAAGCAAACAACATATATACTTGTAAACCACACTGAGAACCTATAGGGACAGCACAAGGCAACATCCTGGTTTGAATACCACGCTAATGATTTTTAACATCTAAAACCATATCATACACAAGAAAAATTCTCCTCATCCTCCTGACAATGTTCAATTTCTCCAGGCAGAGTACACATATAGCATCCAATGCATGACAACAACAATAATAGAAATTGATGATGCATAAATGCCTAAGGCCAGGTACACAATAGTCTTCATACTATACAATCAGCATCTTTATCTTTTACCTAAGCCAAGACAGCTTCAAATGCTATGCTAGATCCAAGCCAATTATACACCGTCCCAACTAATGTTACCTATCATTTCCTCAATTTATCCATCCATAATCAAATTCCATTTGAAGCCAGAACCATAAAAATCCGGAACAGAAACATAAAACTCACAATGCCATCCAGCCCACAGTATGCAGTTACAAAATACCTAGGCTATGTTTAGAAGGGTGAAATCAATTATAATGGAAAGTAATCAAATAAAAACTCAAAAGAACTATAAGCTAAAATTTCATTTGAGTAGACTACATTAAATTTGACAATATCATACCAAAAGTAGCCTGAAAATTCCCTTCTCTATGCGTAGTATTAGAATTTAAAGGCTGCCCCATATCCAGATATCATCACATTAATTAACATAATCAATTTAAAATTATTTAAAGAAAAACTCTGCAAATATTCAGTATAACACTAAAAAACCCAATTTCTTACTCACATGACAATACAAATTATATACGACAACCTTCAAAAAAAAGAAAGAAAATCCACTATAACAAAAAAAAATTAAAAAAAGTAAAAAAAAAAAAAAAAAAAGAAAGAAAAGAGATGTGAAAAAAAGAAAAAAGACCTGCATAGCTGTTGGTGACATCAACAGTGCCCTTGAGAGAGGAGCCAAGCAAGACCCCAACAACACGTTTACGAGTGTCCTTAGCGACTCTGTTGTAGTTATCGACGACGCTCAACAGAACCAGTGGATGCACTATCACTTTTTCTATCGGTCTCGCCGATAACTGCTGCGTCTTTACCACATCCATATTACTATATGTATATCTATTTAATTCCAAATTTCTCTACTTTCGATATTGATTTGAGCTTTTGGATGTGTGTTTTCCCTGTTTCGCTTGATTTGGTCTACTTTGCTTCTTCCCCAGGAAAACTTCTGATACTACTTTCGTGTTTGGTAGTTTTTTTCGTTTATAATTTGTTTGGGCCTATGAATTTCTTGACCTCTTTCAACATGGATCAACCTGAAGCCCACCCTTTACCATCATCCATTGGCCCCTTAGTGGGCTCATTTCCAACCAGGGTCTTCATCCACACGTTAACTTTCAAACTGCAATTGAAACCTCTAATGAAAGTTTTAGAAAGGGTTTTGGTTTCGCTACAAGTTTTTATTTTTTATTTTCATATTTGTAAAAAAATAATCTGAAAGTTAAAAAATCATAAATTTAATTTTTAAAGTCTTATTTTTTACTTTTTAAAAAAAGAAAAATACTTAATCAAAAGTTTTTAAGTAACATACAAACAATAGGAGAGAGTAGAAAAACTTTAGTCGTCGCATGTAAAGACTTTCATATAATTTTTCCTTTCACTACCATCATTGATTTTTTTTTTGTCATCGACGACGATAGTCAACTTCATTTTTTTGCTCTCTACCCATTTCCTTCTTTTTCATTTTATAGTTTTTTTAATCATAATAAATAAATAAATCATATTTTGATTTTATTTGTATGATTTGGTCAAAATTTATAGATTTTAATAATAAAATCTCTTATATTTTTTAATATTGAATTTGAGAAAACATATAGCAAATAAAAAATGTATGAAAAAAATCTCATAACTACTAATGTTTCATTATTCGGAGATAAATCAAGGTTTTCTAATAATAAATATAAAGTTATTTGATTGAAAATTCATTTAGGATCTTATGTTAGATATATTTTCCTTAGTTGTTAATTAATTTTGTTGATGGAATATTTTGTGTCTTTTATTTTGTCTTCCTTGATAAGAGTTTGTTTGTCTTCTTTTATGAGTTTATTTTTCTTCCGTCATGCTAGTTAAGAGGAGTTTGAGTTGATATTTAAAAGATTGGACTCATTTAATGACTCGTCAAATGATAATGAACTTGATTTGTGACTCGATATAACCACCTAATGAAATGTGTTTCTTGTCAATGTGTCAATCGCAACTATTAAGGTATTGTCTATAATTGTTCTATCAACGTAATAAATGAAATTTAAAAGAAAAACTTATCTTTATAACAAGATTTATATGTATTTCTTAAATGCAATCAAGTTTACTTATCAATTACAAGTTATACTTATTAATTTTTATTAATGCAAGACTATTTTATTTTTTTAAAAAAAAAGTAACATTGCAAACAACAAGGCCTTTACTAAGAATTGCAAAAACAAAAATTAAAGCCGAGACAGAAAATAGCAAAAAAGAAAAGTTGGTATCTCTCATTCGTAGAATCAAAAAATAAATTGATCTTCTCCCATCATCATTGTAGAATTCACCCCTTTCCCTCAACCCCGCCACCCCCCACCATTGCACCCATGTACTCCATTAGTCTTTTTTTCTCTTTCCTTCTTACTTCCACACATACCTTTACGCACACTTTCAATTCAGTCTGATCTTTTCAAAAATTTGCAAGCTCAAATAAAAATAAATCTTTGATAGCTTTATCTAAATTCTTTCTTCTGCTTTCACCAACCGAATTCAACATGCACCTGACTGAATCGAACCATGTTGCTTACTTAAGCTGACACGTTTCCTCAAACATTTCAGCAATCAAGAATAACAAGGCTGCTTTGCACACCACAGCTTGGAGCAATCTGGAAGCTAATAATGGCGAAGCTGCAAACTTTTCATAACAAACTCAATAAAAAAAATCTGAATAGCACAAGTTAATCCAAACCCAAACAAGAAAAGAACAAATCTTGATCAGCTGGAATTGAGAAAATTCCCATAAATCATCTTCACTATCAACATTTTTCCCTTCGATTTCATTTTGTTGCCACTCTCCATCTCTAACTCTCCTTTATGTTTTTTCTCCTATACTCAAACCAAACCAACATCACGTGTACCGCACCTTGCACCACATAACCATATGTCCATGTTCTAATGCGGCTTCTTGCGGGCCGTCACTATCAGCATCGTCCACCATGAACGTCATGTTCCATAGCATGTCCAACTTCTCCATTATCTTCGAATAATCCTAATCCGCGCATCATCCTTCCAGCTCACGAGCCGCCGTTTATATCGATGGGCCTCGGCGCCAAGTCATTCTGCCTAGAAAAATGGCTAGTGAAGTCGGGTGGATGAACCTAGGTGACTGGGTGAAAACATTATGGGTTTTGAAGTTTATGGAAAAATCAATCAATTTAGGGGTTAAAGAATTAAATTGATGAGTTTGTGGAAAGGAGAAAGAAAAAGAAGAAGGAAAAGGAAAAAATAGGGTTTGTATTGGCAAGAGGGAGGAAAGATAAAAAAAAACATAATTATGCATGAGTGCAAAAACTTTAAATAACTGAGCGGTAAAAAACTTAATTTTTAAATAAGATTTTAGATTTTAAGTCGTGTAAATAGAAAAAATTAATATAAGTGGAGTTTTACTCTTATGAAGGATTTTTATTAACTCCAAAATGGATTAATTCTAGTGAAACTATATATTATATTTTGCATATTTATACGGCATATTAGAGAGAGAGAGAGGACGAAACTGATGTAGGCCTTCAGTTGGTTAGAAAAGCAAAATATAAGTGTCATGTGATAACCTTCTTTTAATCCCAAAACCTAACACACATGCCACTTTTCAGCCACCATTTTTGAACTTTCTGTCCCCTTCGTGCTAATTAAAAAAAGATGAGCAACCATATAGCAATATATGCAGATTGAAGATTACCATGTTTATTAAGAAAAGGACAAGGCCCTTAATTAATAACAATAGATTACATGTGTTTTTGCTACTGTTAGGCACTACACCACTATATGTTTCTACTTTTTTTTTATTAACTATAAGTTTTAATTGTGATTCAAACTATCAATCTTATAGCGTTAAAGACGTTTAATATCATTAAACTTATCAGAAGAACTTTATCGTAAACAATTTTTTTAATTTATACAGGATTAGTTTCATGCTCAAAGAGTGTAAGAATACATGGTTATTAATTACATATGAATATTTTAAGACTCGAGCTAGACTTTGACGAAGAAATCCATACCACATTCAAACGGTATCATTGTCTTTCTTTTTTCTTTTTTCTTTTTTTTTTTAGTAGTAAAGGACTGTGAAGGGATCGGGATACATGGATTTCAAAGATGGAAGCAGACCCTAGGCATAAAAAACTATATGCACAAGTAATATAGTACCAAACTTTTCTTTAGTTTTATGCATTTCAAGAAGACATTTCTCATGAGAGGAAGTGAATTCCAATTTCCAAGCAGTCATAGAAAAACAAAATCCAACAGAGTAAACACAGAGAGATAAAAAAAACAATATGCCTTTATAAGCATGCAGCGGAGAATGTTAAAGCTATTCTAATTTTTTTTAAAAAAAAAATTACAACTAATAATAAGCTTCTCAACCCTAAACATCCGTTCTTGGACTCGTGATCATTTTACAGGAAGCTTAACCGAAGATCCAAAGGTGGGTGATGATCCATTTCTGCACCAAAATTGTAGGAAAAAGATGTGGGATCCTTGCATTCATTTGCTTGGTATATAAGCTTCTCTACTTCCCCTTCGTTGAAGGAGTTTAATGGGAATAGTTGAAGAGTTTCGATCACTCGTTCCTGCTCATGAGTAACTTGATTTATCTCAGCAAAATCTGCAAAACAAGATCCAAATACAAAAACTTCAAACCTTCTGTTATTTGTTTCAGTTAAAATTTTTTTTTTTTTTTTTCACTCACTAGCCCTGATTACAGTAGCACACTGAACTTATTAATTTCGAGTTAAATTCTTTTGTGAAGAGGTAAAGAGAAAATAAAGTTTGTAACTAATATATAGACTTACATCTATCAACACCCAAATACCCTCTTATGCATAGCACTGTTTCGCAGTGCTGGATATAACTCCATTTAAGCCAGAAGAGACCCCCCCCCCCCCTTCAAAAAAAAAAAAAAAAACTGTAATTCATCTAGACTTACATCTTACAGAAGATGAAAGATTGTCTTCTCGACGAATCATCAAATCCTTATCATCAACAGAAACTCTCCGCCGCTTCTGCCTTTCTCTAGCTTTATGGTTTTGAAACCAGTAAAATACGTTTTTGCTTTCGATCTTGCCATAAAAACTAAGCTGAGAGGAAATCTTTTGGATCTGATCAGTGCTCGGAGTTCGGAGTCCAGACCTGAACAAGTCAGTCAGAACTTTAACTTGTTCAGAAGTAGGATTCCAACGGCCGCACTTAGTTCCAGTGCTACAATTATTACTACGATCATCACTATCACCACCATTACCATTACCACAGCGAACGTTTCTTGCTTTTGTGAAACAAAAGCCTGACATTCTCTTGTCCATAATAATTATGGTCTCTTCAGCTTACAGAAATACTTTTGTCTTTGATGTATGGAAGCCTCTAAACTTTCTCTCTGAACTCAAAGGATAAGACCTCGTGTGCATATATATATAATACAATACATATGGTTGGTTCTTTGCTGCCTAAGTATAAAGTTCTTTATTTATTTAAAAAATATATATAAAATTTTTATGTTCCTTTTGGCACTTATCTTTTGTTTTACTGAATTAGGTAATCAAGATAATACAGAAATCAGCCCTTTCTTTATTACAAATCTGCTTTGATTTAGGGTTTATGAAGAGAGATTGCATATTAATTAATAATTTGTTACCATTTGATCATGCCCGAATTTTTGCGGACTCAAGAAAGACTACAGAACAAAAGCTGTCACTGTTGAAAGTATGGGTCGGCCAGATGATAAGAAGTAATTAAGTTTTCACTATTTGATTAATTATTGTAATCTTCACATGAATCTTGGTATTGATTTTTATTAATTTCTCGAAGTTGATATGCACATATTACACATCAGGGTTTGTTTGTGTTGTTCTGTAAAGTGTGCACCTGTTAGTATAATATATTGTAGTATTTAAGACCTTGATATAATGTAATATTTCGTGTTCTTCATGTTTCAGCAGACTAACCTAATAAGAATCCATACATTTAACATCTTAAAACGGCATTAGAGGGCAAAAAAGATTCTGAAATCAAACTTCAAAGCCCACAAATATTTTATGAGGGCAATTCTTGCCTACTTGTATAGTTTTATGTATATTAAGACTAGTCATTCTTGCATCATATAATTTCAATAACTCTAATAAAGAATAATTTTTAGATAAAAAAAAATTTAATCAAAGCCCTTGATGTTCATTACTATTTTAAAATGATTCTTTTTATCTCTCTCTTCAAGCACCTAACTTAGAAATACTCTAAAATTCTTGAATATATATATATATATATATATATATATATATAGGGGTGGACAAATAAATCCAAAAATCTTATTCGAATCCAAGAAACCAATGTAAAAATTAAAGAATAACCAATTTGATCGGATCGAATTAGAATCAAAGTTTTTAAAATTTTAAAATTTTAAATTTTTGGATCGAGTTAGAATATTAAATCTTAAAATCCATTAGATATCCGATTGAACCAAGTATATATATATATATATTATTTATTACTAATATCATCTTTTCAATGTTGATGATAAAGAGATGATATATAGTAATATTATTAGTTATTTTTTTATTTTTATTTATATATTGTTTATAATTCTAATTTATCTTATTGATTTACTGTAGAGTATATCCAAAAATAATTATTTTCTCTTCATATCATAGAGAAATTCAATTAATTTAGTGAAAGCAAGCGTCTTAACTAATTTATGAAAATTTAGATTAATAAAAAAATTGAAATTTATATATTCAAAATTTTATTGATGTTGAATTTATTATTTGAATAGAGATTTATTTTGATTATTGTTAAAAATTATGTCATTGGATTTTTTAAAGATAATATTTTATCATCATTTGTTATTTTTTATTTAAATACGTGTATTTATTATAAAAAATAATTTTTATTTAATTAGGTAGTGATGTATATTATATGAAAATTAATTTATATTTTAAAGTATAATCTAAAAAAAATTAGGATAACCGATCTGTTAAAACCGATTATCCAATTATATGAATATTTGATATTTTTTATCGATTTAGATTTCGCTATAATATTGATCCGATATATTTGGATCAAATCAAAAAATGATCATATAATTAGATATCCGATCCATCCGCACCCCTATATATATATATATATATATATGAACACAAAACTTTGTTTTAGTTGATTTCCCATGGGTGAAGTTCAAAGAGACAAGTTAAGGTTACTTGAAAGACCTTAATTAATTAACCTAATAAGTCCAACCTCATCAAGACACATTAGTAATCCAAGCATTGTTTTTAAGTTTAAATAAAATATGTTTTTATGGGTAATTTTGGTGATAAGGCGAAGTTCAAAGAGACAAGTTAAGGTTACTTGAAAGACCTTAATTAATTAACCTAATAAGTCCAACCTCATCAAGACACATTAGTAATCCAAGCATTGTTTTCAAGTTTAAATAAAGTATGTTTTTATGGGTAATTTTGGTGATAATTATATAGTAAAAGGTAACATTTTAATGACCATATAGCCTTTGTGCTCTTGCTATAGTAGACTTTGCCTATAATCAGTCCAAAACAATTAGGACACAGTGAATAATCCAAGTTTTTGTTTTTAAAACTTGATGGGTAGAAGAAGATTAATTGATGCGTGTAAAAGTCAAAGTTCACATTGTCTGATTAGGGTTGGACGGTTATGATCTCAAGTACTGACAAAGAGACCGAGTTAGTAGACTATAGACATAATAAAGGTTAGGAGCTAAGCAACGTTAAGAGTTGTAGCTTATTTTAAGGAGATGGGAACACAAACAAGAAGACAATAAAGCCACCAAATTGAGATTGGGAGAGACAACTCATGACCAGCAAAAAGGATAGAAAAGCTTGTATTTTCTTATGTCATGTGCCTCCTGTCCTGTCTTAGTCTATAGTACATGTCCTAATTTATTTAGTTACTATGTGGTATCTCAAGCCTGGAAAGGCATGCACTATAGGGAGAGTTCTATTTGAAAAGTTGGTTTATAGGATTTGTCATTGAACTGAAATTAATTTGAAAACATTTTAATTTAGTATTTTCCATGCATTTTGCGATTAATCACATATTATGGAATGCCAAAGTCTCTCATGAGACGGGGTGCTTAAAAGGAGAAACTTTTTGAAAATAAATTAGGAGTTTTCTGAATTTTTGATTTAATATATATAACTAAAATGTAAATGTAAGTATTATTTCTTTTAATTAGCACAAATAAGATTTGATAATGTTATCTTAATTCATGCATTATAAGATAGATATATTTTTTATTTAAGAATAACAAAATAAATATTTAATCAATACATGTGTTGTAAATTTGATGAAATAATTAGGATAAATTTTATAGTGATGTGTGCATTATTATGTTCTTATATAAAATTTTAAATTATATATATAATTTATTAACTATTTGTGATAATTGTTATCATTATATTGAATATTTTTATTAAAATAAAAATTATTCAAATAATAAATAATTATACCCAATAATAAATTTATCATTTAAGTACTTTAAAATTACATAAATTATTATATATATATATATATGGTATTATAGTGTTCAACAATAATTAATGGATTTAACTAAAAAGCTCTTATTTCTCTTGTAGATGGTAGCAATAATAATTAATTTGGAAAATTTTTGTCAATTTTTAAGTGATATCATCAAATATTAAAAGATGTCATGGATTAGTTTTCATATATTGTAATGAATTAACCCACTATAATTGTTAAACATACTTTCTTTGAAAAATAGTTTAGCCAAGTAATTAGTAGTGTTTCCACTTCTCAAAAAAAAAAAAGTAGTAGTGTTTCCACTTTCTTGTTTTCGTTCGTTTCTGTTATCAAGTGGAACCTAATACAATACCAGTCTAAAGTAAAGTTAATCTTAATCTAATCTTACCCACTTACTTCAATTCCCGAGGATATATACATACTATATGTTTTGTCTCTTAGCAGTTTGGCATTACGGGCTGCGGTGTTCTAACTCCTATGTATGTTTCCTTCACCTCTTAAATAATCTCTATTTGTCTTCTTGTTTATATCAAACATTTGGAAATTAAATTACTTATTGTTCCTTCCCTAATCACACTACTTGACCGCGTAACGCATGTGTTTAACTATTAAGGGCTAGTTTGGTTCGTAAAAAAAAAAAAATTGGAAATCAGAACCAGAATGAACGATTCTGATTTCTTGTGTTTAATTTGCCAAATAAAAAAGCTTAAAAATGAGAATATAATTCTTCCAAATGATAAAATCACCTATTCCCACCCTCTATTTCTTGAGATTTCTATTTCTATGATAATCAAATTAAACATATATTATTTTAACAATATAATATATTTAAGAAATGACATATACAATATCAAAATTAAATATACAAAATAAATTATTAAATGAAATTTCAAAATAATATAAAAATTTTAAATAATAATACAACAATAAGAAAATATACTTTTATTAAAAATATTTAATAAAAAATAAAAATAATGTAAGAGTTTTATTCTTAACTATAATATTAATATATTTAGTATATAATAGTATAAAAATTTTAATATTATAAAAAAACAAATAATTTTATTTGTCGATAATAATTTTATTTAGTAACTTTACCTTTATTTTTTATCATCTCCATTAAATGATCAATAACTCCACTAATTTTTTACGTACTATATGAATTAACATTATTAATTACTCTATAGAAGATGATTAAGTAATAAACAATAGAAAAATAAATATACATGCACAATAAGTTAGACACATATATAGGATAAGAGGGATGTAAACTAAGCTAAAAGAGATTGGGAAAGGGAGAAATGTTTGATTTAAGGTGGTGTCTCTTATTTGTTAACGTTAATAGAAACAGAAAGAGAAGCACTTTCTTTTTTGAGTTGAGCTCTCCGACAAACAACAACAGAAAAATCATATTCAGTGAGAAACGAGAAGCACAAGTTGTAGGGGCTAAAGGATATATGAGGGCACGCGTGAAATCTAGGCTAGCTCTTGTTCAAATCTTTTTTTTGTTTTCTACTGTCTTCCACCACTTTAGTTTTATTAATTTTTTTTGGATTGATTATGGTCGATTAATTAGAGTTTAATTATGGTTTTAGAGACATGTTGGCATCACTAAGCCAAAGAGCTCGGTTATCATCTTTATTCTATACATAATGGAAGATCACTAAACATAGCCCCGGACATAGTGGAAAAGAAAGAACAAATCATGGAAGGAAAGTGCCTAATCATGGAGGCCTCTCAAGCAATCACTGCAACAAATTGTGGGACCTGCTCTGTAGTGGGAGATCATTTGCGGGGTGCAACAATTTATCTATGGTTAATGTCTCCATAACTGATTTTTTTAAAAAAAAAAAAAGAAAAAAATTTTCTTTTGTGATGTTGCTACCACTGAAACCTCATCCAATGGATCCTAAAGTTAAGAAAAGCATAATTATATTGCCGTGGAAAATGTTCAACAAATCAGCTCAAGAATGAGAGACTAGGGTTTTAGGTCTACTATATTTGTTCTTTTTATTTTAATCCGAATGGAATTTAACTGGTAACCTTTAAGCTCCGCAACTATATCAATATTGAATCAAATACACATAATTAGTTCTATGATTCCTATTTGAATAGTAACAATTCTCAGCCAGCTTAGGCTAACTGGCAGATATATCGTGAGAATGAATTAATGATTCCCTTCTAGCTACATTATTTCCTAGCAAAATTTTCAGTTGTGCTATCGATTCAATGACTCACTACTCATCTTCAACTTATATTTCTTGCAATTTGAAGTTTCTATAATTGCCTAAAGCGAAATGAAAGGATTTAAGAAGGCATGTTGTAGAAGTCTTATCGACGTCAAGATATTTCGTGCCAAAAAAAAAAAAAATGAAATGCACTCCCCCTAAAAATACTTCACATTAGGGAAGTCTTGTCATTGACCCTTCATGTACTAATCAGCAACGCTCGTGCCCAGTGTCCCAAAGGGTGGGAAAGCAAAATGGGAATACAACAGTATTCTTCAAATAATGAGCAAAAACACATGATTTAACCTTTTCGACAGTGAAAATTGAAAATGTTTCCAAGAAATGACTGATCTATTACAAAGGGAATTCTAGATAAAATTGTGCTCAGCCTACCTACTCAAAATCAATGCAACCCCCTCGAGATATAGGCGAGATGATGATTCCTCAAGCTTTAAGGATGCATTACAAACAGCGAAACCATTTAAAAACAAAGTGGTTTTGATCCACAGATTTGAGTGGGAATTAGAGGATTTGAGCAGCTGTGTTCAACTTTTCTGCTAAGCTCAGCTGTGTCCTTGTGATACTTGACAAATACAACAAGAGCAAATGGTCCTGCAGAAACCAACAAAAATTACCTAAAAGTCAATTAATATAAAAGTAACCATGGGACTACAACAGAAATTCAACAATATACCCAATTAGGACTCTACAACAAAATCAAATGGCAAGCAAGTCCACAAATTTTAACACTTCGAAGAATATTGTTTCTGATATAAACATTCAATAAAATGTTACAAAGTCCACGCTCATAGAAGGTTATATACTTCTTTTCTACAAACTCTGAAAGCACATGATTGTTACCTTTAAACTGTCATTAACTAGCTTTTCAAAAGCTAATGATGGAAATTTGGGAAGGGAGGCAACAGTATCTGCTATCAATCGGCCTACGCTAGTATCAGGTGCAGTATGCCCTCCCTGAAAAGAAGGCTTATCTTATTAATCCACATGACAAAAGCATAAGACTCAAAATGGGGAGACATCACTCACCACAACATCATCAACATATTTGTAAACATCATCAATCAGAGCTAGTAGCCCCTGCATTGAAGTTTCCATTCCTTCCAAATCACTTGGAATTTTGTCCACCATAGGTGTCTTTAGAATATCAACTACAATTATAAAACGGATCCCAATCACATTGCATCAGACACCAAAATACACCCTTTTAAATGGCACAATAAAGACCATCGACTTAACAAACAACAAGAGTACAGGACAAAACATCTAACAAGTGAGGAGAAAACACTGACAGGAAGATGAAATGGCAAAAATGTGTAGCACAGCAAATCTAATATATACTAACAAGAAAAGAGACATATAAGTAAGCTTGATTTTTCCAAGTAGAGAAATATGAATGATTGAGAAATATGAATGAGGTTTGGTCAGCTGGAGATGGATCACAATTCTATGAGGATGAATCTGAAAGACTTATAAAGAATACATCATTTATAATATTCTCTAACAATTTGGTTGAGCTGTTGCCCAATGTTTTTCCTCCATTGCAAAATTCAAATCTTAACTTATATAATTTGAACTAAAATCTCAAACAACTTTAAGTTTCAAGTTTTCTATACAAAAGCAAATTGTTCATAATCAATGCAAGTTCAGCAACTATTGCACCAGAACAATATCCTAACATCCTAAGAGATTACGTTCTCAGTGAAAAGCAACAAAGTCAACGACAATGATTAAAATTTTTGTTCTTCATGATGAATGAAAGATCTTGTATCATATAAAATAACAGGATAAAAGACAATAACACAAAAAATTTTGAGTTGCTCAAATGCTATTACTAACTAGGTCTAAAGGGGGAGTTTATGGAATCTCAAACTTCATGGTTGAAATCTAACAATCTATTAATTCCACGGTGAAACCTACCTGCTACCACCATCAATGTTCTTACTGCAACCACAAACAAACCATTCCCCAAACCCCTTAATCTCAACAGAAGCCGCAAGCAACAAAAAAAAAAAAAAAGAGAGTAAAGGTGGGAAATCTGCAATATTATCTTAAATAGATTCCATAAATCTACAGCAAATAAACTAATCCAGTACGTCTTGCTTTACTCAATAGAAGCATAAGTATCAAGAGTAGAAGGGTAACAACACAGAAAGTAAATACTTTACTTCGAATAAATAAATTTTCAGGGTACACATACATCCAACGCATTCGGCCTCAACCACACGAAGATCAACAGGAATTTCTTGAAATTGTGCAGCAAGCTGGCGGTCTCCAAGGGACAAATTAACAGACACATACGCTTTAATGGTACCCTCTCCATTCCTGAACCCTGTATCGACTGTTAAATGAATAGGATTGGGAACTTCTCTCGAATAGAACTCATGGATCAGCGCACTTCCGCCAGTCACTCCAAAACCAGTTGAATACCTGAACAAAAAAAACATAAAAATCCATAAACTAGCACTTCATTTGGTTCATTTAATAGCATGGAATAGACACAAATAGAGCAGTTATTCCACACGTGGAATAGCTACTCCTAGCTTTGGTTCAACTTTAAATATCGAATTTCTAATTCATGGAGTAGCAATTCCACAATTTCAACCTTTATTCACAATATTTAACAATTGTTATATAGCATAAATAATTTTGAAATCAGCTATTCCACTCCGACCATATTCCATTGCACAAACAAAACAAGGCTTAAACGTCGAATGTCCATTACATGGAATAACAATTCTTCAATGTCTATGCTATTATTATATATGTGATTATTATTATTGCATAGCATAAAAAAATGTAAAATCAATCTGTATGTAACAATAGATATTCCATTCCGTGAACAAAACAAGGCCTACAATGCCACATTGCAAGTTTATTAACAATGCATCAATCTTAAATAAAGTAAACAAATAATCAAACCAGTTAAAATGGAAATTTACCATCCAACAATTACTTCCTTTGGATTCACTTTTTGGTGAGACAGTAACATATTATGATGGTAATCAATGTCCAAAGCAACCTGCAACCTTTGAATTCCTCTTTTTTAACAGGATAATTAAAATAAATAAACATCCAGTAAGATCCAAAGATAACCTGATCGGAGGATTCATTATGAGGTACGGCGTAAGAATTACGTATATCGACGGTGCCGTCGGGTAGCACAGAGCCGAGAAGCGTGCCGATGACACGCTCGGCTTGGTCAGGCCGCCGCACGAAGCAATCGCATATGTTGAAGATGACCAGAGGGTGCACCTTCGCCGACAGGCTCGTCGACAACGGCGTGGGCGTTAATTGCAGGATGGTATGCTCGCTCGCCGCCATTCTCCGATCTCGATCAAGCGCAGATAGTGAGAGACAGCACTAGGGTTTTGCGGAAGGCTAGGTTGTGCTCCGTTTGGTGGCTGTTATTTGGGTTGTGAGTGAGGAAAATTGGGCCTACTGAACCCAATGGAAATCTGAGCCGTTTTGATTGACTTGGTTGGTCCAATATCTGGGATTAAGGGCCTATTTCTCCCTTTTAACTTTTTCAGGAATACTTAATAAATTCAAATTAATTTTTTAGTCAATTAAACTCTAATCTTATTAAATTAATCTAATAAATACTTATTTTGATCAACTTGTAAGATATTTTAATTTCAGGATCTTGTACATAATTATAGAACACCAAAATTAATTACTGAACGGAATCAAATTTGTGTACATGTCTCCTCGTTGAATCCCAAATTATTTTGAGTCATAATCATGAAATCTGAAATAAAGCACTTGAAAAATTCGTCAGAACGATTGAAAACGGAAAGCTAGATCTTCCTCTCCTTGACCTTCTCGAAGACGGCTACAATGGGTATAGCAACTAGGGTTTTCACTTATGAAGGCAGGAGAGGGGACCTAACCTATTTATAATAATTTTAACAAGCCCACCCATCACAGGTCCATGTTAAAATAGGCCTACACTGACCGTCTTCCATATCGGCCCACAAAAGATGTCACAAGCCCATAACGATATTAATCACATTTTAATTGGGCTTACCCACAATCAATAAACTATATCATTCAATCCGTTTTAATAAATAATTAAAACCAATCCATAATTAATATTAGTCCACATAAAAAATATTTCCAACATTCTCCCACTTGGGCAATATTAATTATGATGTTTTCATATTTTAAGAAATAAAACATTTTCGAAAATGACTCTCGGACTGAATACTTTAAA
>CATIWR010181928.1:0-10901 GCA_949677035.1 Omphalea diandra | reverse complement strand
GGATAAGTTGAAGTGGTCTAGATGTACTTACAATATTTTTGGCTTTGTGAGAGGCATGGTGCTGCTTCCCTATTTGGCATGGACCACATGTCTTGTCGTTGGAGAAATTTAGCTTGGGAAGCCCTTCCACTAACTTTCCTTTGGATAGGCTTCGAAGAAGATCCATGCTTGCATGTCCAAGCCTTCTATGCCATAACCAAGCTTCATTGCTCAAAGACGTAAGACACTTGAAAGATTGGTTAGCCAAAATATTTAAGTCAATTGAGTAGGTATTGCCTTTCCTTTTGCCCTTGAAAATAACCTCATTATCCACTAAAGTGGTGACTCGGTATTCCTTAGGATCAAAAGTGACTTTATTACCTTTGTCACACAATTGACTCACACTTAATAAATTATGTTGTAAGCCACTAACCAAAAGAACGTTATCAATTAAAGAACATCCATTCTTACCAATGGTTCCAATGCCAATTACCTTACCCTTAGCATTGTTACCAAATGTGACGTTTGCACCCTATTTTTCTTTCAATATCATGAATAGCTTTCTATTTCCAATCATGTGCTTGGAACATCCACTATCTACATGCCAATTGCTTAATTTGGTGGTTGCCACATTCCCCTCATTTGAAAAATCCTCTTGTGCCATGAAGCATATGTTGGCAACCTCTCATTCTTCTTCTTCTTCACCTGAGTTATCATCCCAAGTGGCTGAAAAACTTTTCTTATTCTCCTTGTCCCATCTCTTCTTCTTCTTTAATTTGGGACATTCATACTTGATGTAGCCTTGCTTGCCATATTCATAACAAGTGACTTCGTTGGATTTCTCTCTTAGATTAGGAGTTGTCTTCTTGAAGCCTTTTCTTTCCTTTCTTCTCTTAATCAACTACTTTGTCCTCCTTGAAAGCATTGCTAGCTCCTCCTCTTCCTTGTCACTTTCTTCATCACTTGAGGTGTTCTCTACCTCCTTCTCTTTTGTTGAAGCTTTAAGAGCCATGGTTTTTCTTTTTTTCTCTAGTTTGTCTCCTTGGCCTCTTAGCTTATTCATTTGTTCATCTTTTTGTAAGGCCAACTCATGAGTTAAGAGTTTGCCTATCAACACATCAGTTGGAACCTTTCCAATTTTTGGATTAGACTCCTGTATACTACAAACTCTAGCACCAAATTTATATAGAGGAAGAGTTTTAAGGATTTTTGTGTTTATCTCATAGATAGAAAGAGTTCTTCCAAATTTCTTCATGTTGGTGATAATGGACAAGAGTCTATTTGTCATTTTTGTGATGCTCTCATTGTCCTTTATCATGAAGAGTTCCCATTCAATGACATGCATCTCCAAACGGCTTGATTTGATTAGAGTTGTGCCTTCATGATAGTTCTCTAGAGTTTTCCAAATGGCATATGCAGTTTGACAATTTGCACTCTTCCAATCTCTTCTCTAGAGAGTGAGCTTAGAAGAATGGTCATTGCTCTCTTGTTCTTGCCATTTGATTTCCTGTGAGCTTCAACCCATTCTTCATTTAGGATTAATTCTTCATTACCATTAATAACTCTGGTGGGTGGCTTCCATTCCTTGATGATCACATCCCAAAGGTCCACACATCTATGTCAATATAGATATCCATCCTATACTTCCAATGAGTATAGTTTGTTCCATCAAAGTATGGCTTAAGTTGTGAGTGGATTCCCTCTTGTGCCATGATCTTTGTTCACCCAATGAAGGTTTGATTATGAAGTGAGGCTCTAATACCACTTATTGGCCCTAGGCACCAAGAAGGGGCGTTTTAATTGGGTATTCCACTATCTTTCAAAGGTGTTTTCAAGCTCACACCAAACTTCTACACTTGTGTTTTGAAGGCTCACACAATAAGCTATACACTTGTGTTTTGACTGGCTCACACAATAACCTCTCTTAATGTTTTGACAGGCTCACACTATAACCTATTACACTTGGTGTTTATGCTCGCACCCAACAATGACTTAAAGAATAAAAAAGAGTGAATAGCAAAATTGCAAGAGTTTAGGTACAAAGTTATTAATTTTCTTGCATTCACATATGTTTGGTGTGGTATTTATAGCTTCTACCCACCAAATCACCAAAGAGACATTGTAATAAAACTGGTACAAATTCATCAAAGTGTGCTAGACAGATTTTCGCATTAAATACTTGACAGTCATGATTCACGGTCGCTACTACTCATTCGCGATCGTAAATTCCAAATTCCATAAGAAAAACCCCATTTGTGTCCAATGGATAGTCCACGTGGCAGCTTCTGATTAGTTCACTAGAAAAATATAGTCGTTACCTTTCACCTGCTCTTAAAAGTAGCGGTCACTATTTATCTTGTACAGGCCATGACTTTGGATGCGAATTCCTTTGCCAAAAGTGTTCATCTTCTTCTTTTGGGTTCACGGTCGCTACCAATAAGTTCCCATCATGATTTTTGACTTCCAATAGTTACTTGGGATACTTGTCAAGCTGTGATTGTGGACTTGATTACATCTTCAATTACTTCGAAATTTGTGGTCGTGACTGAGGCAAGCTTTACACCGTGAATTCGTCTGTCACTTTTCAAGTTCTTCCTTTGGATGAGTCGCGGTTGAGAATGACTCCATGATTTTGTCTGTCTGATCTTCTGGCAAGTCTTCTCATGGATCGTGATCACAAATCTTAGATTGTGATCGCGATTTAGAAGTTACTTCACATTTTTTGAAGACTAAGATTTATATCCAACTTCTAATTTAAAGACTAACAAAAAAAGGCTGTAAAACAACATTAATTTGAATCATTAGAAATGATCAATCCCATTGTCAGGATCAAAAGAGGCCCAAGACTTAAGGTTAACTACCCTAGTCCAACATTGTGCATTGTCGAAAAGAGATATAGCTTAAGGTGAGTACGTATTGCAATACCTCCTCAAGTAACCTTATGTTTTCAAAGTTTAACATTATTGCATCATGTAAACTATGTTTCAATCACTACAAGAAAATTTTAAATTACCTACGAAATTTACCTATTACCTATAGAATACCTATGGAACAATATCTACAGGTAATTGCCTATAAAATGCCTATAAAATAATTTCATAGGTAATTCCCTAGTAATTACCGATGGATTACCTACGAAAAATAATTCATTGATAAATCAATCGTGAATTTGGAGTGCAAGACTTACCTTTTATTTCCTTATAGTTTCCCTAAGGAAATTTACTTGCAAATTAAAATCCATAGGAAATTTTCCTATGGATTCAAATCCCTAGGTAATTTTCCTATGGATTCAAATCCTTAGGTAATTTACCTACGAATTTCAATCCGTAGGTAAGTTTAATCCATTTATAAATATTATTCAAAAAAATATGATTGTTATTATAAAATAATTTTATCAATAATATTTTTTAAAAATTATAAAGAATATTTATGTACATAACATCGATAAATTATATGTTTCATATGTTAAAAAAAGTAAAGAAACATATTAATATACATATAATTTACATGATATTATAAAATAAATTATTATGAAAATAGGGAAAAAAATAAAAAATAAAATAGAGTATTATAAAATATAATATCAAGAAAATAAGTAAGAATGTTAAAAGAATGTAATTTGATATTTAAAGTAAATTAAATTGTATAAAAGATTTATCTAGGCAATTTTAATCCATTTGTAAATATTATTTAAAATAATATCCAACTTTTATTATAAAATAATTTTATGAATATTGTTTCTTAAATATGAGAAATAAATTTAGATATGAATTTGAATTTGTAGATAAATTTACCAATAGATTTTGAATTCGTAGATAAATTTACCTACAGATTTATTTAATTAATTTATAATTAATATTTAAAAAAATATTTAATTGTTATTATAAAAGAACATTGTAAATACTATATCTTAAATATGATAAAAAGTTATACACATAATATTAATATATTATATCTATAATATATGATAAGAATTACTAAAAAATAGAGTTATATAAATTTAATTTAAATATAATTACAAAAAGAATAGATAAATTTATATATAATTACTAAATGAACTAGTAAATTTAAATATTAATTTAAGTATAATTACTAAAAAAATATATATATTTAAATATTAATTTAAATATAATGGTTACCGAGGGATTGAAAGTTATTGATAATCATCTAATAACTACCTACGAATTTCAATCCATTGGTATATTTAGGGTAAAAACATATGGGTCTCTCTTCCCCCTCCCCACAAATGGAACACGATCTTTCTCATTCCCCTCCCCCTAACCTATAATTTGTACCCCTTCCTGCCTGCCCGTTCTTTGTCTTCCTTCGTCGCCCTTTCTATTCTCTTCCTTTGTCATACCTTCTTCCATTGTCTTTGTATGCTGCAACCCTCTCCTAATTGTGTTTCTAATCCCATACCTTGTTGTCCTTTATATGCCCTTGCCCATTTTTGGATACATTATAGGCTCATTCACCCTTATTCTCTTCCTCCTCTACACCGAAGTGAGTAGCTTTGTTTTTCTTTATTTCTGTTGTTAATTTGTTAATTAATTTCAAGAAGTCTTTTGATCTGTATTGAATTGGATCAAATTTGATTTTCATTTTAATCTTAATTTTGAGTTTTCCATGTTTAGTTCTCTCTATTAAACAACTTAACAATGTTTGGGTGTTTAGATATTGGGAAAGATAACGATAATGATCTTCTAATATGCTGCAATTTATTTATTTTTTTAATTGTAATTTTTAATCTTAAGTTTGGAGTTTTAATCTTAATTACTTTGCACTTGCTTTTTCGCAATCAGTTGCTTTTGTCTTATTTCTTAATCAAAAATTATCTCTACTTGTTTTTGTTATTGATTTCCAAATTTTAATGTTGCCAATTCATTTTCCTGTAGAACTATATCATGAGAACATCAATAACGGCTTGTACATGCTTTTCACTTAGGTCAGTAAGTCAATTTCTTCTTCTTATAGAACTATTTGGAAATTTGCCTACATTTTAAGGTGCATTCAAAGATTTTCATCATCGGGCTTTGTATTTAGAGGTCCAAAATGATGCTTACACTTACCACCTCTTTTCCTTTTTATGTGGTTGCTTAAACATGTTTAAAGGAGAGAGGTTACGACTCTATGACCCCTCTTTTTGGTTATTCTCATAATCTATTAAAACACATGTATTTGTGGCTTTATTGTTGGTTCCTTCACTACCATAGTAACCTAGCTCTCTTAATAGCAAATAGGTATCTTATGGATGCTATGAATCTTTAGAAATGTTAATGGATGAGGATCTAATGATCCTAGGAATTTAAGTTAGTAACTTCAATTCTTGTCCAAGGTCTCTCCTTTATCCTTTATATGGATTTTATAAGTTCCATGCATTATATCTCCATGTTGATCATGCTCTTCTTTATTTACACTTTATATATGATTTGCCATGTTATCTTGTTATTGATGTGGGATAATGGACTTAAAAACATTTATAGGTTCCCTAACTTAGAGATATGATGAGACCTTTTAAGTGGATTCCATTTATGTGATTATTTTATTGCTTTATTTTTATGATATCACTAGCTTGCATGTTTTTTGGTGTCGAGGTGGTTATTTGAGCATGTGCTAGGTTTTACCATGCAAAATGATATTAATTATCATTATTACAATTATTGATATCCATGACCTTCCTCTTTTAAATATGGCATGATCCTTTCCCCTTAAGATTGGTTATGATAATACTTTGATATGATAGATTAGATCATGTTAGGAACATACTTAGGGGCATTAACCATACTAATTAACAATAAGGTCAAATGATAAAAAGTGAACCAAAGATGCCTAAAGGCTGGATCCCAATATTTAGACAGTTTGGATGAGTGCATAAAACCAAAAATGGTTATGGTTGTAAAATGTTTGTATTCAATCATAGAGAGGAAGATGCATCTCCTAGAATTAGGGTTTGCACGTGGGGTGTACAATAAAAAATGGGATGCACATCCATTTGTCAAGGTTGTACAACCACAGGCTTTAAGAAGGGACTAATTCCAAAAGGTTATAGGGGTTAGGGTTTAAAGAAGGGTTGTATAGCCCTGGATGTGGATTGTACAACCATAATTACTCAGTTATACAACCCATTTATTTAGGCTGGCAGATTAGGCTTTGATTGTGGGCTTGGCTTTGGACTTTAGTCTTAGACTTGGCTTTGGGTTTCTTCAAGGTTTCCTAAGGCCTTTATATTTTCCTTTGGCAATTTCCCCTGCATTTTAAGGATGTATTTAATGATTTTCATCATTAGACTTTGCATCCAGAGATCAAGAATCTGATGCTTATAGTTTGCTCCCGCTTTTTGTGGGCTTAGAAAATAACATTTGAGAAATGTAAGGAATGTAGACATTAGAAAGAGTACCAAAGGATATAGGTGTTTAACAACTCCTCAAGTAGGTATTAAAGCTTGTTTTGACAGCTCTCTAATGGGCACTAATACATTCGGTGTAGTTCTAATAGCTTTCTAGCAGGTCAAGAAGAGGTTCTAGCAACTTCCTAGTAGATACCAGTTGTTTGGTATGCTTTAGCAACTTTCGAGCAGGTATAAAAGTGGTTTTGGTAGCTCTCTAGCAAATGCCAGGATTTTATGTAATCCTCAACAGCTCTCTAGCAGGTACTGAGGAGGTTATAACAACTTTATAGTAGGTACTAGGTATTTATAGTTTGGTAGTTAGCTTCTTACAGTCACTAGTGTCCTTGAATCTTCTATCTTTAACTATTTTAGTCCTTTTAATTGATGGTTTTAGCTTAGGGATGTCCCTTGGATGGTTCATATGTCATTTGAACCTTTTTAAGACTTCTAAGGCTGAGTTGATATCATTATAGCCCTTTTAGTTGTCTTAGGGGTTTGTTTTTATCTTAAGGCAATGGGCCTTAGTCTAAATGCTAGAGAAGGTGTTTCCTTATGTTTTGAGATTTTTGAGATGAGGAAATTTTCTTTGAAAATATTTAGAAGGCCTCAGAAGAGCCAAGTTTTTCATTAAAGGACATTTCAATAATTTGAATTAAAGTAGGGAGCTTAGATTGTTCTCTAACTGCTTTAAAAGCGATGAGAGCATTATGGTAACATGATTTGGTTTTTCAGTCTCTAGAACAACTGAGGGTAATTTAATAATTTACATATATTCTAGCCCTAGGGAATGTCTGAGGACACTTCCACAATTTAACTAATAATTTGGAGCATTGATTTGCCCTTTGTCGACCTCAATATGGGCAAGGGGTATTTTAGTAATTTATTTAATGGCGCAGGTTATTTAATTATCAATTTGGGCCTTTCTTGAGGAGTAAAAGGCATTTTGATAAATTGGCTATTTTGAGGCTCTTTGGAAAGATAAGGCATTTTAGTAAATTGACTATTTTGAAATTTGGGTAAGACCTTTCTAATAAATGGAAGAGAATTGAGCTTAAAGGAACACATTTAGGCTTGGGTGATTAAAAGGAGTTGGGGCTTAGAAGGCTAAAGCAAGAGTTGGGCTCATAAGGCCCAACTTTGGCCTTCTTATCTCAAGGTGGTTGTATAGCCTGAGAGATGGTTGTACAGAGATATAGTATATACAAATTAGATAGGTTGTACAAACCTAGTTCACTATATATACACCATGGAAAGCGACTTCCTTATTTGCGCCACTCATTTTCTCTCTTTCAGACTTAGCTCCTACGTTCCTTTAGCTTTCCAAGAGTTTACCATGACCAAATATCATGACAATGAGATGTTTAATGTCCAGAAGGAGTTCCCTGATGAGGAAATTACGACACTGGATGCTTTTGAGCAACTATGATCCCCGTAGGGGTTTACATAGGTGAGCCATCTGATGGATGTAACCACGAAGATGTGCCTAGTTGGCTTTCCCCCATATGGCGACATACCGATGGTCTTCAATTTATACAACTACCTTGCAGGAGCTACCTTAAGAGCTGTAGGCATTCTTTCCTTTTTTATTCTATTTATTTTCTATCATTCATGCCATTATAGATTTTAAATTCTACTTTAGAGTTTCTTATTTTGATTGCAAACATTAGGTTAGTTCATAAAATATTTAAAAAATAAGTTATAGGACACTCACCTTTTATTTTTAGTGAAATTTTATTTTTTGTCTGTTAGTTTGGTTGATTGTTTCTATTTATGGGCACTTGGGCTTTATTCTATGGCCTATATAAAGAAAGATCAAAATTAATTAATGACATTATAATGAGAATTTAGGGTACATAACCATAAGAATTTAAGGTACATATTGGAGGTAATTTAATAAATTTGTAAATAATTTATTTATTTATTTATTTTGCTAACTTGTCAATCTCTCGATGCTTTGTATGTGGATGCTTAATAAGATATAGTATTTTTTTTAAGAAACTTACTATAATGATTTTTCTCAACATTTGGGAATAAAAATCTAGTGATTAGGACTTATTGCTTTTCAACCCCTAAATTTGGACTTCTTTGATTCTTCGTCTTTGTCCTTAATAAACATGCAACATTTTTTTTTTAACATTCCTCCTCCTTCTTTTGCAGGGGATTGTTCCCTTATAGAAGGGAGGGGGGGCTATGGGACTTGTTGAGGAGTGGCTTCGCATATTGTACTCCCTAGTCATGACTCATCTAAAGGGCACTACAATATGGACTTTCTTGTGCATGCTACCATATGAGGCCCCGAAAGGTCGATTCGACAATGATACACACGTTTCTCAAGCAGTGGATGGACACAACCATACCTTCCACCTATCACCAATAGGAAAGTTGACAATCATGACTTGGGACTTTGCCTTTTTAATTGGGTTGCGCTTCGCGGACGTTCCTCTACTAAAATACTCTAGCCTACACGAGCCAATTCTTTAGAGGGACTATCTATTGAGCATGTCTATGTCGAGGTCCAACATATGGGTTAATATGCCATAGGTCACTAATGAAAGTCATGGTGAGGTGATCGACTTGTATGCGTGATACTTCCTTGTATACGCTTTGTTAAGGGTCATATTCTTAAATGCCTTTGATGTAGCTAAGTTTTGCTTGAGGCCAATGCTGGAGGACTTGAGCCTGCTTCATCGTTTTGACTGGGGGCTTATAGCACCAATGTATCTATACTGATACCTTGACTGATGTTTTTAAGGCAAGGAACATATGTGTGGTGCTTGGTGGATGCTTATTGTGAGTATCTCTTAACCCTTTTATTATGTTTGGGTCTCATTTTGTTGTTTTAGGATCTATTCCACTTTTATTGATAGGCATGGGGCATCGAGCTAGGCTTACTGATATAATCTGAGGCCAACACTTATAGATCAAATAGGCAAATGCACCTATCGAGTATAGTATTGTAACATCCTTATCCCTATTCATTGGCATTATCACCCGAACATATGCATTAGATAAATAATCATTTATAAGCACCGTTACATTTTGGGACACTTGAACATATCTGTAGTGTTTGTAGAGTTGCATGACAAATTGTCTTATGTTGTGTGCATGTTATAGTATCATAAATAATGGTGTTTTAGAGCTTAATTAAAAGTATAAGGAGCATTTAGGGATTACGAGATGGATGAAGGTGCTTAAGGAGTGAAGAAGAGGCACTAAAAGAGAAAAAGTGACCTTCCAACCAATGAAAATGAAGCACCATAATTTTATATTATTGTAATAAGTTCATATCTACTAATTAGGGTTAGATTTTGAGGAAAAAAATGTGGTTATACTAGAAAAAAAGAGAGAGCAAAGGAAGACGAAAGAAAGGAAGAAGAAGAAGAAGAAGAAGAAGAAGAAGAAGAGAGGGAGAAGAGTGAGCTGCCTAAGGTTTTCCAATTCTGGGACAGTAGGTAAGCAAATTTATCTTCTTCTCAACTGGAATTAACCTCTCATGACATGTTAATCATGCATGCTTAGTGAGAATTATGGAGTAATTGAGGTAGATCTCTTGGATGGAAGTTGTAATCCAAGAGAACAAGAGCTGATTCTGGTGGATTTTGCTGTTAGAGCAGAATTTTGTACCCAAGATTTTGTAACCCTAGAAGAGGAATTAGGGAAAGTGAAAAATATGAAAGTTGTAGCTTTATGTCTCATATAAATGTATATGAAACAGTTTTGCTTGATTTTGTGTATGTGAGAAGATATGACTCCTTCAGTAGGACTAGGTCAAATCCGAACCGAGATTATCTCAGTCTTCATTCTCTTATATTTTGATGGCCTTATGTTCTGATTTTGATAAAGTATAAAACATCAAATTTGTAGGATTATGTCCTCTCTAAACATCTGTAAACCATTTTTGATTGATTTGCTGTGTGGAAAGAGTTATGGCCCATTGATTGGGACTGACTCTGTACCAGGGTGAAACCCACCTTTCTTTTGAATCTGTTTTCCAAGAATTTGATAGCCATATATTCAGAATTTGATGATTGTCCAGACTTGAAAGTTGTACATCTATGTATGATGTACATACCTGTGAAATAGATTTGCCAAATTCGGTATTTTTGTTGAGATGTTGTCCCTTCATCATGGCTGGTTGTCAACATGTTACAAACCTGTTCATCTTGAGATTGGTCCTTTGTTTTGGTGACCTTATAGACTGAATTAGACAATGAGTAAAACATGAAAAATGTTCCTTTATATGTTTTGTAACTGATAGTAGATTATTATTGCAATTAAATTTGTACAATTTGAGATACACCCAAGAGAGTAAGACTTACTTAGACTGAGAGGACACTGCAACAGGGCAACATTTAAAAATTCACTACATTTTTGTGTGTGTCTGATATTGACCTAAAATTTGAATATGTTGTGTGTTTATGTGTCTAGTTTGTTTGAAAAAAAGAATCAAGTCATTTGTATGAGTATATATAGAGTTATTGCAGTGAGAGTGTAGCAAGCTCAGGCTGCCCTATTAGGAATATATGCATAAACA